>CM047976.1:35268704-35285286 GCA_026261665.1 Melanotaenia duboulayi
AGTTTTACTAAATCCTGCTGTATAAAAATAAGATAAGAAGGTGTACATACCTTTAGATCATGTGTCTAGTTCACATTAACCATGAGATAATGAAAAACAGACCACAGCTCCAGCGGTCCTGTAAACACCAGTATAAATACATGGGTGTCCTACTGGTCCAGCAGCCCTGTTTACAGAGCTTCTGTCTGCTGGTGTGTACCCAGAAATCACCCAGGTCTCTATGTTAGAGGATCAGGAAGAGCAAACACTAGAGTTTGTCCTCCAGACAAACAGTCGGCTGCATGCGCCACTTTCTGACAGGAATTCTGTTTTCTCACAACCTCTTCACCTTTCCAGTCTTATTTCTTACTTATAACCTTCAACAGCTTGCTACCTTGTCTTTAACCCCTTAACATCTGAATTTATTACCAAATATCTGAGATTTTGCATCAACCTTAGTTCCATAAAGACATCAGGAGAAGTTTCTTCCCTTATAATCTTCCCAAGCTTACACACAGGTTTTATTTTTAATTATATTGGAAAATTTAATGTATTTTTTTAATTTATTCAGTGTTTGGTAATATTGTTAATGTAAAAGAAGCTTTGTTATTTTATTCCACCTTGGAGATGTGGCCAAAGTCATGGACTTCCAGGATTGATGATGTTCTGGACCAAAATCAGGTCTCATATCGAAAACGATCAAACCTTTGAAATGTTACTCCTGCAAAAACAAACCTTTTGAGAGTGTGACCTGTCCTCTTCAGTCAACTCCTAAATGATCTTCTCCATCCAGTAACTCTTACCGTAACGTGTGATGATTGTTTCAGATTCTGCAGGACTCTAATAGGACTTCCACACTGGTACAGGGCTGGTTCACTAAACCTAATGCTGAACCAGCCGTCACATTAACACTGAAAAAGAAATTGGTTTGGAAACTGAAAAATTGGTTCTCAATGGGCACCAAAACATTGTGTTCCTCAATTGCTAAACAACGCCATCTGCACGTAAACCAGACCTAGTGCTGTGTTGCACTGTGTTTCAATAAAGTCTTAAATGAAAAAGAAACAAATTTCAGACCAAATGATCCATCAGCTTCAGAAAAGGAAGAATGAACACCGCAACAGAAAACATTACATCCTTCCAGCCTCCACAGAAGAAGAGGATGACCAAGTACCACCTCCCCTGCCTGGTCTCCACAGATGAAGACGGTGGTGACAATAAAATAAAGTTCAGATCAACTCATTAGCTAAGAATAAAATGTGGATGTTGCTGCGTTGTGATGTTGCCTGGCAACCGATTTAAATTTCAGTAGATTTATAGGCTTGTGTTAATCTCATGAAATTCGCTCAAACATCTGAATGTTTAATTTTGTAAAACTGTAGGTTATAATGGTGCCAGACGACTTAGCCATCAACTTTTAGGACCAAATCTCCAAGATGTTCACTTCCGTCCTCCCTCTTTGGTTCTAGTTAATCTAGGCTGGTCAGCCAGAAAGCACTGATGTTCTGAGACTTAGGAACAAAGCAGACATGTTTGGTCAAAATAAAAAATAAAAACAAACAAACAAACAAACACAACATATCAGCACAAACACCTCATACCAACTGTCCAGCACGGTGGTGGAGGGATGATGATCTGGGTTTGTTCTGCAGTCATTAAGTGGACCATGAACTTGTCTGCATACCAAAGTGTTCTAGAGACAAATGTGAGCCTGAAACTGTCTAATGCAACTGGACAATGATCCCAAACACAGCAGCAGATCTACAACAAAATGACTGAAACAGAAAAGAATCAGGATGTTGACATGATCCAGCCGAAGTCCAGACTTAAGGGGGACCTTTTGGGAGCTGCAAACCTCAACAAACTGAAGTAATGTTGGAAAGAAGAGTGGAGCAAAATTCCTCCACAGCCATGAGAGAGACTGATAACGTCATCCAGAAAACCAAGACTTCAACTTATCGCTGCTAAACGTGGTTCTATAGGCTGCTGAATCATTCAGGTGGTCGTTGTTACCTCGCTGTTAAAGCCTCCTACGGTGAATGATGCAGAATGAAAGATCTGTAACTGCTCTACAGGAGGCATCGCTGAATGTCCATCATGGACTGAGGTCTGTTAACCGTACAGGTGTCATACAGTGTGTTTGGTTCTGGTGCAGAAGGTCAGGCGGATCTTCGGTGAAGCTGTCAGCTGACTGTGGTCCACGTGTTGCAGAAACAGAGCGCTGAGCTGCAGACGTGCATCCTGCAGAGAATCAGCAAACTTTATGCCCTTTTGTTGCTTTAATAGAAGTCGTAACTTTGCTCAGCCCAGGAGAAACATTTATCTTCATTTCTCTAACGCAGGCTTTGGAGCATGCTCGCTGCAGAGTGCTGGACGTTTGTTTTGTCCCATTCAGTATGTGAGCACACATGATCCCCGAGGGCCAAGCGATACAACACTGAGTGGATTAGGATTAGATCGACATGGGGTTTTAGAGACAGAAACTGAAGCTAAAGTTTTTTATTTAAATTATTTTAACAAAACATCCTATCAGAAAGCTGTTCTGTCAAAAAGTACAAGGATGCCGGGATTAGTGTTTCCCTCAGGGAGGAAAAGCCTCTAAAGCAGATTTCAGATTATGGTGTGGCAGTGAAACAGTCAGATGTAAAAGAAAGTCTGTTTTCTGATGGAATAAGTAACAAGTAAGGATAAGAAAATAAAATTTAAAAGAAGTTGGATCTGCTGCAGCAGAGAGTGCTGAGTGATGAACGGCCGGTGGATTGATCGTGTGCCTTCTGAATGTAAATATCATGTTAGTGTTCATCTGCATGCTGGGAGGAATGGTTATAAATCATGCACTGACACTCGTCGCAGACACGACACCGGCAGAATATTCAACTATCCTGCTAACACATCAGAGAACAGAGAATTAGAGAAAATCAGATCAGAATGAGAATAATCTGGAGCTTATGTGAGAGCAGATATTCCCACAGATGGAAGAAAGAATAACTATATAATTACACACCATACAGGTGACTTTATTTACCCCCTTAAAGACACGTAGAACAGTTATAAACATAAACGTGAGAGCAAGAAATAAGTCAATGGAGTAATAAAGGATAAATATTGGTAATAAATAAAAACAGTGAGTCTGGGTGTGGATGGGGTGGGTATCGTGTCTGAATGACCCCCATCGCTGCTTTTCTCCAACATTTTGTGACTGCAGTTTGGTGTTTGAATGAACATTTTTACAGCTTAACATACTTAATTTAAACCAACTTCATTTATTGTAATTCAGTTTATTTGCTGCCACTTAATTCAGTCTATTTCATCTTAGTTGGTCCAGTTGTGAAATGTTTTGGTCCAATTTCATTTGTAATTGTTTTTAAAACTAATGCTGGTCCAACTTCGAGTGGATGCAACTAATTTTACAATAACACTTTATGTTTTTAAGATGTAGTTAATCCATATTATTTAAGTTAAGNCTAAACCCGGTCCAACTTCGAGTTGATGCTAATTTTACAATAACACGTAATGTTGTAGTTAATCCATATTATTTAAGTTAAGTTAGTCCAACAAAATGGTTTAATTCTAGAAGTTATTTAATCAAGAGGAAATGCTTTCAATGAGGCCCAAGAAGTCTGGAGATGGTGACACCTGCATTAGATGAAGTAAAGTAAAGTAAAATATGAAGTTTTCTACTATTTAATGTTCAAAAAGCTTAAAAGATGCAGAAAACGTACTTCAATGTCATTACATGCTCACCTCTTTTCTGTCCAGTAAGACACTTCCAGTGTCATTCTGGAAGCTGCTGCTCAAACAGTAGAGAACATTTTCCAGAAGTTTGTCTCCTCTGGGACCAGGCCGACTGTCCTCCCTGTCCTGCCTGAGGATCAGCCTCTCAGAGCAGCTCAGTCCGGAGTTTGGCTACTGTCCCTGAACTAGAATGACCCTAATCTCTCCCCAGGACTTCTGCTAAGCCCTGTTGGTGCTAATGAACCTCACAGCAGCGAGGCATGAGAAAGAGGAAAAAAAGAGGTCGTTAAAAACGAGAAGCATCTGTCTGGAATTAAAGGAAAACCATCTGTCATCACAGATGAGACACCTGGCTGCTAATGACTTCCAAATGCACTGAAAACCTCAGGCTGGTGAATGTTAAATATGAATGCTGTGGAAACAAAGAGACCTGGGAGATGAGGAGGATTTCTACTTTTTAATGCCTCTTTTCATCCGGTGATAATAACATAAACAGTCTGTAAACAAGCCCTGGTTCTGCTGTAATGCAGTCATGTCTTTTCTTGTCAGGACTGTGTTTACAGCTGTCCGAAATAACTCCCATTAGCCAGGCAAGGTGAAGCGGAGCTTTCGGCATTGGGGGCTGATGGCATGACCGCATACAGAGGCAACGGGTGACCTGTTAATGACGGTCCTGAAACAGGACACTTTGTTTGTGTGAGTCGGCCCTGCAGCGGACACAATGTCCCGTCTGCTGCTGCTGACACTTAATAAGGCAGCTTGATGAAGCCTTAATCACTCCACCGCCCGGACTCACCTGTGGGGGTGAGAGGGTCTCAGAGAAGCACCTGAACTGGCCAGAGTAAATAAATCTGGTAATAAAGCTGTAGGCCAGAAAGGATAGTCATGACTGCAGATGGTCACGAGTCCTGAAAAGGACAACCGTTGGAGTGAAACTCGATGAAGCTGTTTGTCTTTCTTTACATTAGTCTGAAGAGGTTTTCAGACACTTCTTGTTTCTATACGGAGACAAAAAACAACTAAAAGTGACGATTTGGTCTGAACATCTTTATTCTATCAGTCTAAATCCTCTTAGAGAAGCTTTCTGCCATTTATTTACCTAGTCTCCAGGAATAGTTCTCCAGGAATAGTTCTCCGGGATCCTTGAAGGACTTTCCAAAGTTCTTCTTTGGATGTTTCTGTCTTTTGTTCCATTCTCTGTCCAGATGATCCCACACTGCTTCAGTAACGTTGAGGTCCAGGTTCTGAGGTGAATCCATCCCTCCATCAGACCAGTTGATCCTAGTTGTGTTACATGAGCACAAGTTCTGATTTAAATCCCTTTTGAAATAATAATTATTCCTGTAAACGTGCCTATTGGAATACCACTTCTTCCTTAAAAGATATCAAGAGTTCGGCTACTTGGAGACAAAATATAAAGAAACAAGAAGTGACTTAAGACTTAAGAAAAAGTTATGAAACACATTGTAGGAGTATAAAAATCTGCTTTATTTAACTGTTAATAGGAGCAGATTCCAGATAATTGATTAGTTTTTGGGGCTGTTGACGATGGCTGCAAAATGGAAAATATATTCAGCATTTTCGCCTCAGGTGATCAAATATTTATTCCTTCTTCCGGGACGCGGAACAGCACAAACACAGCAATTAAACAGTCGGTGAATAAATTAACCGTACTAAGTTTGCATTTCCAATTAAAGCTTCGGCCCTAAACATGTGAACACGCCCCTCATACATAAAAGGGCAGAAGGTAAATTAAATTACGCTGCAGCAGCTCTGTTGAAATTGAAATTCAGAGGGGGAGGTTTGGTTTGATAATAAAACAGCAATCTCATGTATAAATAAAAAAAACCTAGCGAGGTACTTTGGGGAAGATTGAGGTGAACAGGAGTGTAAAATAAAAAGAAAAAAGAAAAAGATGCCAATTACCTGCAGAGCAGAAACAACTAGCGGCAGCCAAACGTGTGTGAAATTGTGTCTTGTGTCTGAAAGTATGGCTGAATACCAGCATGTAAAACGACTAAAGAAACAACAAAGTCACACAGATTCAGGCAGTCAGTCGCAGAAAGTCTGACTCTACCGGCTGCAGGAAAACAGGTCGATTTGTTTGGAAAGTGCCAGAGTTTTATTTTCAGGAGGTTAAAGATGTTTATTTTGCAGCATTTAGCAAAGAGAAAAAAACCCTGATCATTATAAAGTCTGAAAGGAATTACAGCAAGAGACCGAGAAAACAGGAGTACAGGCACCAATGCTTATTTCTATTTTATCTTTTTTTTAATGCATCTTGCATTGAACCAGTGGGTAAATACTAAATATTCATTTTACTTTAATTTCACTTTTATTAATTTAAACCTTTTTCATGCTGTCACATGTCTGTTTGCTTCTTTTGTGGCTGTTGCTCAATAAAACTGATGTGTTTCATTAGAAGACTGAGTACAGTGGCCTTGATGAGCAAACAACAAAACCGTAGAAGTTTTATTTAATAAAAGCTAATAAATAAAACAAAAATAACTAAACTGAAAACATTTTATACTAAAAAAGAGAAAATAACAATCTCAATACATTCAATTATTGTTTCATAAGATGCTGCTTTCTCTTGTTTTTAGACTTTGGAGCAATGATCAAGCTCTGGAGGGCTGCAGTCCTGCAAGTTTTAGACGTTTCCTGATCCAATACATCTGATGCACATTAAATGGCTTTCCTTAGCTGCGTGCTGTCAAGTTCAGGTTTGTTGGAGAAGATAAACACTGCATGATTACCTGCTTCAGACTTGATTAATTAATGGATCTTTAACAGGCTTGTGCAGAACAAGCTGTTCGAGAACCATTTTATTTGAACCACATGCCGTTTCCTTGAAGCAGGGAAACATCTAAAACCTGCAGGACAGTGGCCCAGAGGTCTGGAGTTGGTGATCTGTGGGCTAAGTCACTTTGTGATTCAGGTGAGTTGTTACCCCTGGTGGTAAAAAAGGTAGACACAAGCAAGGATGAAAACAATTATGTCACAATGGAGCCACTTTAATAGAGAAATTCGAGATTATATACATTTAATATATTCTCAGCCTAAAGGCTCATTTATGCTTGACACAGAGGACGCAGAGGGACGGACACGTTAACCCATCTCCTACGTTACATGGGTACATGGGATCCTATAACTTGATTTAGTTGGACTATAATTCATTGAATTAGACTGAAAGGGATATTTGTACTGGACTGTCTATTACAACAATCTGAGATGACTTTGGTACCATGAAAATAAATCAAAATTTAAATAAATACCCTTTTTTCTTGTTTTATATTTTGAAAAAAAGTTGTTTTATCTTTAAACTTTATGTTTAAAATGTTTTTATGATTTGGTTTTGTTGTCAAAGTGCTGCTACTTTAAAAGTAAAGTCAAGAATCAACATTTAACTGCAACTTTTGTCAAAACGTTGAAGAATTAAGTTTTTTAAGGTGGTTGTGTCTCACAAATGAGGCCAGTGCAGGAGGTTAAACAAAAAAATTCCCCAGAAGATTATTGAGTTTGATGGGCATAAAGCTTTTAATTAAAAAACATCCATTAAAGCAGTAAACATCCATATAAAATAAGGAATCACAGCCAAACACCTGAAACAGATAAAAAGAAAAAGCAACAAAGAAAATTACAATAAGGAAAACTCACAACAAAAAGAACATAGAATAAAAAAATAGGAAAATAAAAGAAAAATAAAGATGACAAAGTGAGGTTTTGGCGCCACAAAGATTGTCAAAAACATGAAACAGAGAGCACACACACCAAATGTGAGAAGCGGCTTCTTAAAACATGAATGAATCAGCCGAGTCGATGAGTTAAGGGAAAAATTCAAAGATCCAGAACAAAGGCACAACTCAGATATGTAACATTATAATCACTAACTCAAGGTTTTTATGTTTGTCTTTAAAGAAAATGATTCATGGAAACGCGGTAGATGGCTTACAACAAGAGCTCACACACTGATGGAAGACAGCTGGGCCG
This sequence comes from Melanotaenia duboulayi, assembly GCA_026261665.1. Taxonomy (NCBI): domain Eukaryota; kingdom Metazoa; phylum Chordata; class Actinopteri; order Atheriniformes; family Melanotaeniidae; genus Melanotaenia; species Melanotaenia duboulayi. The sequence goes on from CM047976.1 coordinate 35,276,409, forward strand.
ATTCCATCCAAACAAAACAGCTGACAATCTTCTGTACCATCAAACTATCCCTGCATTTTCCTATCCCTGTTTTCATCGTCACCGCCATCAGATTCACCTCCACGTCTGCAGCCTCTCCTCCGAGTCACAGCCAAGCCGCAATGCCGGGGCAGAAAACTTCCAGCTGCAGCGCATTAAAAACACTGGAGTCACAGCACATTAGCTTTCAATTTAGACTGCATTACAGCAGTTGATGAAAAGGCCGCGCAGCCGTTCACACCGAATCACAAACCACTGAACTAGCGCGCATTTTAATTGAGCAAACACCGGAGTGCCACCTCCACGGCGGTATATTATTCACATTCGGTGACATAACAGCAGCAGGAAGTCAGACATCTCTGAAAGAACTGGGTTTCTGATCATAAACGGTCACATTTTAACAAAAACACAGATGACTTCGTCATCAGTGGTGGGCTAAACATTAATAGGCTGAGATATTTTCATTACAAGAAATGAGAAGACAGATTATGAAGCCACGACATCTGGTAAAAAAAGTCTAAATTCAAACTGTGAAATCGCCATGAGAATGAAATCAGAGGCAGCTGCTGTGAGAAAACTGGAGCAGGAGTTGGATCATAAAACATAATGCTAACAAATTATTTTTATAGTAGCAAAATGCAACTTTCTGACCTTAAAAGTATGTTTCTGACTTGTTTTGATGTCACACTGACATTTATTATGTACATTCCTGGAGGCTGAAACAACTGTACTGTACTGTACAGCTGACTTTTGCTTTACATCACGTCACATGCTAGCAACTGGCTATCAACATGCTAGCTGTGGCTAATTCAGCAAAAAATGTTAAAGGAAATTATCAGAAAAAGAGAAAGGAGAGCAAAAGATAACAGAGTCAACATGAGACTGACTTTTACTGGCCGGCGAGTCCGATGTCATCGATTTGTCTATTTACCTTTATGAGCCAGTAAAAGTCAGTCTCATGTTGAGTCTTGTCCCTTTTTCTCTTTCTTTTTCTCTCTTCCTTCGTTAATGTCCTCTAGGATTTCTTTGCCAAATCAGCCACGGTGAGCGTTCTAAACGGCTGGTGTGTTGATATCCAGTTGCTAGCGTGTGATGCGCTGTAGTAAAGCAAAACTCAACTGTATCATGATGCTCCAGGCTGGTTTTTCAGCCTCAGTACGTTGCTGGGCAACTACAACTGCACATCACATAATGAATGTCAGTGTAAGACCAAAACAGTCAGAAACAGAGCTTTAGTAGTTGCAGTAAACAAGATTCAAAACGCTGCAGTAGTTGTGTTTCGACGTATTTAAACTGTACAGTTTGACTAGCATGACCCAGCCTGTCAAGCACCGCCACATCATCTCTGGGTAGAAGATGGAAGTGAATCGACCTGCTGTCTGACCAAGCATCCCTAACATGTCTCGTGTGTTCTTTATGTGAGAGTCTGTGAGTCCTAAAATGTTAAAAATGACATCTTTTGGAAGCAGATCATGACTCCCTGCACAGCTAACTCAGTTACTGAGAAGTACAAGCCAACAGAGCTATAAACACAAACATCTCCCAGATGTTTGTATCAATCTGAGCCTTTCAGCTGCAAACTGAAGCAGCTTTTCCTTGCTGTTCATGCCATGTTAAACTTGTCATTTGCAGGGTGGTTTAAAATATTTTGTGCCTCTGTATAGTTTCTACACAAAACCAACAGACTCTGGAAACCTTCTCCTATTCATCTAACTTTTGAAACCAAGCAGCCTGATTACAGTAAACAATAATAACCAATGAGTGTGAAGGAAAGATAACTGACACTAAAATACAGTCACAATGTTTGTGCCTTATGGTAATAGTTAATATTTATAATTAAAGCCATATTTAAACAATTCTTGAAGGTGAAGTTTGATAGGAATTCATGACAAAACCGTAACGACTAACTGGGAATCACAGCCTGAGGCCTATTAACTTGGATCTAAATATCAATATATATTAAAATATCAACATTCAAATATTGTTTCAGTATTTCAATATTGAAATACATTTAAATAAAAATAAAAAAAATTATTTCCTCTGTCAGCATTTACAGATATCTGTCTCTCTGAGTCGTCTGCCCAGTCAAGTTAAAGTGAACTTTCTTCCAAATGCTCATAAATGATCAGAAAAAATCCTAAAAATCTCATTAGCAGCATTTTCTCACCATAAAGTGTTGCTGTGTATTAATCCAGACACCAGACAGATTACTGCATACAGCAGCCAGACAAGGAGACGTTTTGTTCTTCAGCTGAGATGCCTTCCACGAGTATCTGCATGATACTTAATGAACCGGTTATGAAAATCACAAAGAGATGCTGTTATTGATTACAGATAAAGATGTAAGGGCGGTAATGAGGTCGGAGGGGTTGCCATGCATCTGTGAAGTTGGAAACTAGAAACCTGTAGATCACATAGGTCCTGTCATGCTGAGGAAGAAGAAGAAGAAGACATGGACACGCCGTGCAGATCTGTGTCAGCTTCACTGTTCACGAGGACATCGCTGAGGGATGGATCCGCGTCAGCTGTGAAAGAATCATCTTCCTCTGCGTTCATTTTTCTCCCGATGCCGGCGTCTCCTCCGATCTCATTACCGAGCTGTGAAGCGGTTTCACAACAGAACACGAGTCTGTGTGTGACAGGCTGTTTTTCATGCCTCTGCTCTGCTTTTATATAGTTGTATCAGAATATTTTTCTGTTAAGATGCAGCAGATCCTGTAGTTTGGGGAATGAGCTTTTCAACGTTGGAAATAAGAAAATAAATATTCTAATCTGTAATCCACTGATACCACGCAGGTAAAACAAGGTCAGGCATGTTAGAGGTAGCAGGGTTTAAATTATGGTGTAAATCATTGCAACTTTCCAGCAATGTTTTAACTTCCAGCTGTTTGTTTCCCAAAGGTTTTGATAAATTCCCTTTCATTGCGGTCATGTACTGCCACAGCCTTCATAGTAAAACATAAAACATTTGGTCCCTTTCAACAAATGTGATAAATTACTCTTAATTACATGTAAAGGTTTGATTAAAAAGGCACACAGTCCAACTAGCTGGGAGTAAGGCCTCGTGTATGGGAGCTTTTATAAAAGGAGTCCTCATGTCTTGGTGTCAGTCAGGATGATGTTGGCCGTGACGAACATGAGGCAGGAGGCCGCCCACACCAGAACAAACCACACCCAGAAGCCGTGACGGAAGGGCGACTGGTGCTTGTTGACGACGTCTCTGCCCATCACAGGCTCAAGATGGCGCCTGGCAAAATATACAAGGAAGGCCGGCACGATGTACTGGATCCCTGTGCCGGCGTAAGACCCTGTAATGCCCACCAGGGACTCCAGGTTGTGGGTACAGAAAGCCACCACGATTGGGGGCACCAGGGTTATAAGAGGGAATATGACCCGGTCCACCACCCATGGGTAGGTTCCTCCGTCCCGGTGGAACAGCGTCTTCCAGTTGTTGCGAAGCGTCACGGCGATAATGGGGAAGTTGGTGCTGATGGTGAAAACGGGGAACAAGCCCAGGAAGTAGCGCAGCACGGGAATGTCCAGCACGTTGCAGTTGTCAGTGAAGTTCAGGGTGTACATGTCGTACAGCAGCGAGCTGTCGAAGCAGAAGATGGCGGTGAAGGACAGCAGCAAGTAGAAGCCCAGGATCAGGATGTAGTCGAAAAAAACCAGGGTGCCCATGCGTTTCTTCTCAGAGATGGGCGTCACCAGCGAGGGCAGGGAGTGCTGGCACATGAAAGAGTATACGCACACCCCGAACAGGTTGGGGACCCCGGAGAAGCTGGCGATGGGGGGGTGGCCTTCGCCAGTGCCTTTACCGATGCGGATTAGAGCCAAGATGATCATCATGGTGAACGCTAGAAAAGAGAGAAAGGAGGAAATAAACAAAAATTATGAACATAATTTAAAGCTTATTTATAAATCTCATAGAAAATCTTTACCATTCAATATTTAAAAAAGATTAAGTTTATTACAACTAACCTTTTATCAATAACAGTAATACCTTTCATGTCTTTAACTGATTACTTATGCGGTCCTGCAGTCTTTGCTGCAAATATGAACGTTTTTGTGGCCCTCTGTGTGGCGCTTGAGGCCCAACCATGGGCCACAGCCCCAAGGTTTATAATCCTTCATATAGAGCAGGATCACCAACAGCTTCAAATGAAATAGTTCTCCAACATCTTATTGTCAAGGTCTGCCCCGGCCTCTTAAGGACCCATTACTTGAGTCAGGTGTAATGAAAACCTGCAGGACACTGGCTCATAAGGTCTTGTTTAGTGATCCCTGGTATAGAGTATGCAAAAAGTACACAGATGTACCCAGGTATAAAACTTCTCCAGCATGCATGCTCTATCCAATAATGCATTGTGGCACAGTGGCAATTCAGGTTTCCATTTGACCGCCAGTCACTCTTTCTCTTCTACATCTTCAGCCAGGCTTCACCTCTGTGTGGTAACTAAACGCAACAGGTTGCGTAAAGATGCACATTTTTAATATTTAAATATTTTCAGTTAGGCTATTATTTACTGTACAAAGCTGCAAAATAATCTGCTAATTAATAGCAAACTTCCTGCTAGCGATGAACGTAGCATGCACTACCAACTACAAACTACTTAGTATGCTTAGCCTGTAGTATGGGGTTTTGAAAACAGCATTTATTCTTAAAGATGTTTTAAACTGAAGCTTTAGACAGTTGCTGAGCAGCGCCCACTGTGGCCACAACTGGTAATTACAAGTTACTTCTCAACACTTTTAAGTCTTAAATACTTAATCACAAGCTGTATAAAATTTGTAATAGCCGTAGAAAAGAAGACAACCCCATAAATCAATTCAGTGCTTCAACATTTAATTTGTAAAAGGCCTAAAATTAAGACATATTATTCAGAATTTATTTCCACACTTTTTCTAATCTATCTAAATAATGGAGAAATCATAATTACTAAATCCACTCTGGAAACATTTATCAAGTTATAGACAGTTTTACAGACAAAAGTTGTATTTTTTTATCACTGTTCAAAAGAGGCTGGGACATTGTGTAAAATGTAAATAAAAAATATGAACCAATGATTTCCAAATCTCATCAAAAAAACATATCAGATGATGAAACTGAGACATTTCATCTGACCAGTAACACGACTGGGTATAAAAGGAGCANTCTGGCCAGTAACACGACTGGGTTTAAAAGAAGCATTTCAGAGAGGCAGAGTCTCTCAGATGGAAAGAGGTTCACCAATCTGAGACAAACTGGATCTAAAAATTGTCAACCATTTAAAAAAAAAAAATAAAGGTTCTTAAATGTCAATTGTGAAGACTCTGAAGATTCCACCAGTTTCAGCATATATTATCATCAAAACATTCAGAGAATCTGGAGGAATCCCTGTGTGTCTGGGACAAGGCCAAAGATACTGGAAGCTCATGCTCCATGACCAAGCTCTATCACGCAAAGAAGACAAATGTGAACGTGACCCAGAAACTCAGTAAACTTTTTAATAAACTTCCATTGAAAAAAATGAGTTGAAAACAAGTCATTAATTTTATGCTTTATAAACAAAATTCCTTAAAAGATGTAATTTCCGCTGCTTAAATAAGCTGCTTGTCAAAAGCTGGTCTTCATATTAAAATGTTCCAATAATCACTTTCATCAGAAAATGAGCCCTTTTAAATAAATAAAGTGGTTTTTCCTTTACAGGAATTTCCCACATGACTGCAGGATTTTGCAACCATGATATAAACGAAGTCAAACGTTCCAGTGATCTTTGGGTTTATGAAATTCCACTTCATTTTATTCCTGCTGAAGTTGTGTGCAGGTCAACAAGGCCGAGCTTATTTGTGGTAAAATAATGAGTTGGTTTGACGGCCAAACCCTGAAACGATCTATTTATCCTGCCGGTCCTCCATCCAAACACCTCTGCTACTGATTAATGTCCCTTTTACACGTCTAAACAAACTACAAGTCTTGATTGTGGCAGTTTTCCAGTACTAATCAGACAGGAATTAATGTGAACAGCCAAGAGGATAAAAAAAGGGGAAAAAATTTTACATTATTTGTATTCAAGGAGTCCTCCATCAAGAGGTGGAAGAAGCTTTTTACTTCAGAAAAGCAGCTCAAGCTTAATTTTTCCCCACCAATGGAATTTTAAATAAAATGCTCTGCTTTGCCTCCAGATTTGTTTACACTCATGTTGTACTTGTCCTTAATGGGAGGTAGACGAGCTCATGTGGTGGATAAAGTTTATTCCCACTGTGAAGAGCTTTCTTCCAGCTGTTTGTCCCAGAAACATGTGGTGTAAATAAATAAAATATAAATGAGGTGAAGGAAGAGAAGCACACCTCCTGCTCTTCACCTCCAATTGATTTCAGGAGGTGAATCTCTGGAAACCAGTGTGAGCGTGTCTAAACGAGACTCCTGAGCGCGGCATGGAGGGCTGTTATGGGCCATCTCTCTTCCACTCACACATTGAGCCTGTGACACCGAGAGTTAGTTACAGCCTCGGGATGGCCGGCAGCCAGCTCCTCGGCTTTCATCACAAGCGGTCCTTTAAACACAGAGTGACATTTAGGAAGTGCCGCCCCAATCACAAGCTACCACACACTGATGTGTAACACCTCCATGAGATCCCTGCTGCCACTGAGAAATATTTTAAAGTAGGAAGGGAGGTGCAGCTGCATGTCCAGAAGCTGCAAGGCGGCAACTTCAAGTTTCAATTAACCTTTATTGATTAGCTACAGTGCGCTTAAGAAATGTCCGGAGAAGGAAATTAGTTTCCAGAAGAAACAATGATGGTCAATAATTACACGGGCCCCTAACAACCAGGAGAGGATATTTCACCGAGTCCGGAGACTGTGTGCACTGAGAAAAACTTTCTGTTGCTTCAACTCTCTGAGGATTTATTTTGCAGTTCTGTAAAGTCAAACCTCAATTTACCCCATAAAACTGATGATCCATGAAAACACCATTATTTTCCACATTTTCATCAGAAAAAAGATCACTATCACTTCTACGCACTTTAGGCGATCTACGAGTTTTCCAGGCATTTATATCCCGTCCAGGTTTACAATCAGCCACAAAATGTGTTTATTAAGAGAATATTTTGTAAATCCACNACAGCCACAAAATGTGTTTTTTTATTAAGAGAATATTTTGTAAATCCACAATATGAGGTGTGGAGAAATTAGAAAAACTAGAACCTTAAACAGAGCTTTAAACTCTGTCATCCTCCACACACTGATAACATGATAACACCATTAATTATCACATTTCCATGATAAAAAGATCACTATCACTACTATGTTGCTAAAAGACCTCTATTTAGACCTGGACATGATGAAGAAGCCACTTCCTGTCAAACTTTCCACCAATCAGAGAGCTTAGATTGACGGTAACGTCCAATCAGGAGCAGCCAAAGATCAACCAGTGAGCAGAAAGTTGTGTGTGTGTGTGAAAAGAAGAACAATAACGCTCCTCTATGGCTGGAATAAAGCCAAGAAGACGTTTCTGATGCACGGAGGCTGCCCTGAAAACATAAAAAATGGTTAAGACTGTCAAAAATAACAAAAAGAAATTTATTAAATTAATTATGTTAAATTAATTGTGTTAATTTAAATTTCATTAAATTAACATTTTTAGCTCATGTGCAGCATTCGTTATGATGGCGAGACATGGAGGTCTAGAGGCAACATGGAAGAAGCTGGTTGGCTCTAGGAATGGATTTGAAAGCTTTACACCTGTGTGGGATGAGGAGGCTTTAACACCCACACTCTTTTCTGTTGAGAAGGTTCAACACCTGCACCCGCAACACCCAAAAAAAGCTTTTCACATAGTTAGCACAAACATCACTGAGCACAGCGTGGCAGCTTTCTCCTCAACCCGTCCTTCTCCGGTTGTGAATCATGACGGCTGTCAGTGATCACCTGATTCTAGTACCGTCTCTCTTACAGCTGAGAAGGAGGAAAGTAGCGGTTCATGGTTCACACTGGCACATATTTACACAAAAGTATTGTTTTTGGATGCGCTAGCAATAGTAAGCTAAATTTATCAGTTTCATGTCACTATGTGAAGCTGAAAAATGACAAATGTTGATATGGTTTTATTTTATATAACTTTTCAGTATTAANAAAGCCATATGTCAGTTAGATATGGTTTGTCTTTATTTTATATAACTTTTCAGTATTAATGAGGTTTGCTAGTGAAACCGCTATAAAATGTACTAGCTATAAGACACACATCTATGGAGATAGATCAGGTTCAGATTCTGTATCTAGTGAGAGTAAAACAGCAAAAGGAAGCAAGGTTGTGAGAGAAATTATGAACATGTTCTGAGATAGAAATCAGGGTATTTTTTTTTTTTTGTAAATTTATGATTTGATTTTATGTAATGATCCGATTATTACAACTAAAAAAAAAGAAAAAAATCCAAGTGAGCATTGGCTTGTTCTTTCTGTTAATGAAATATAGTAAAAACGTCTGATTTCAGGCACAGTCGTAAATGGTGATTAATCAGGATTAATTATGATTAATTAATTTGTAAGCTGTGATTAATCTGATTAAAAATTTAATCAGTTGACAGCCCTATAAATGTTCTTTTACTTTTGTTTTTATTTATTTATAAATCTTTTAAATCTTCATGATGCATTTTATGACAGATGGGACTTATACTCCGGAGCCACTTATAGTCTGGAAAATACAGCAATTTAAAGTTTGGTGGACAGATGTGCTGCCTACAGACTAGTCAGATACCAAAAATAGAGAAAAAAGAAAACATTTGTCTTCTTGGAGTTACGGCTCTGGGGACTGAACTCCTTTGTTCTTGTCTCTGTCCTGGATCTGTGCCTTTGTTTAGATCAGGGCTACTCAATTCGG
>CM047976.1:35285380-35298093 GCA_026261665.1 Melanotaenia duboulayi
CTCTCCAACCCATCACATCTCCCTATAAACATGTCTCCCACCTGTGCCCCGGACGCCCACCACTCATAAATGCATCATCGTTGATGAGCTGCTTGCGTCTGGTTTTCTTTGGTTTTTGTAAAGTTAAAAAAAAATAGGTATCAGTACCAGTTTAACAGGTTTGTTTTCTTTCTGGGGTCTTTTGTTTTCTAAATTATGCCATGCAGATAAAATGCATAGAATATTTCAGGTTAATTTAAATGACTAACTAAACCTTGTGTTTCTGCTTTTTTCCATATATGCATCTTCCATAAACTGAATCCAAACACCAACATGTTTTGAAGGCTTACAGTACTTGTAACAGCTAAACTTGCACCATATATTAAGCTGATTTTTGATGCAATGCAATACTTATCAAAGCCAGACAGCACAAAAACAGGGAAAAAATAACTAAAATAATAGCTTATGTTACCTTTTCTGAGGGTCCGTGAACATGTGTGACATGTTTCTTTTGGAAGAAAGAATCAAACAAAAGTTTTAGAATGTGACTCTTAAAATTATATTATTCCATTTAAACAATTTACACAGATGCTGCTCTGTTTCATAATCATCTTTTGCCAACATGGATACAAAACGGGAGAAAAATACTTTTATTTTTGTATAGTAAATGATCAAAAAAATTCTTTATTTGATTTATCTAATTTTAACTGTATCATATTGCATAAATGACATTTCTGAGCCTTCTTGCTTTAATTATCATGTTTTTACAGCACCTACAGTGGCAGCAGACAAAAACCTTTTGGGTTTCTAAGAGTTAAATCCATTTAACTTTGGCTGAACTTCGCTGTTTGGTTTTATATTGCCTGAGCATGCCCTGCCCGAGCCGGGTCACAACACTGTTGTTTCAGTGTGAAAGCAGCAATGCATGAAAACAAACTACCGAGCTGAAAATGGAGTGACAGCGAACAGCAACAGAGCCAAAGACAGCGAGATTTAATAGTTTTTTGAGGAGAAAGAAAAGTAATTTGTGGATAATAAAAGACAAACATTATATATAAATATATATTTTTTTTTACTTAATTTAGGTTTTTTTTTTTTTTACTTTTAACGAAATGTGAATATACTGATCTGGAAGCTCCTTGCAGAGAAAATGTCTACACTCACCAGAGTCGCCAGATTCCGTAAAACCTGTTGCATCAGTGTTCAATATTTAATGCATTTTGGCTTCAATCCAATGCAGTCTTAGCCTGTGGGGAAAGCTCTGTTACTCCCAATTTAAACGTTAACCCCCTTACACAGACAGGTCGGATTGATGGGCAACGGACCAGCTTTCAAGGACGAGGACACGTCTGAAAAGGTTCTCTCATTGTACCAGTATATCTGTGTCATAAACCAGTGTCCTCTGGTCTGCTAAGCTGGGAATGTTGTCAGTATTTGGGTAAATTTCATCCCAAAACATCTGTAATGTGTGAAAGACTCATCACCACATCCCATCTGCCTGCTCCTGCTGTTTCCTCACACCTTACTGTCTACGAGAGGTGACCTCAGCGAGCTTGTACGAGATGCAGGATATAAGGAAGGAAACTTTTCTCGTCCTCCTCCTCACCATCACTTACAGGCTGCACAGGAAGGGAAGTAGCATGGGGCTTCTAATTAAGGGTACCTCAGGGTAGCTGGGTGCTAATACATTACCCAAGGCACCTTTGTGTAAGTCTGCCCAAGATTAAGATGCTGCAACGAGGCAAAGCTAAAGGATAGTAGGGCTGATTAATAAATAAGTAACATGCAGAATCCAAACAAGCTGCAAAATCTATTTTAAGCTTCCAATTCAAAAGATTTGTATCCATTTTTGAGGCAAAAAGCTCTTTCATCCTACTAAAACCTGATCAGTTTCCATCACCTTCACTGCTCTGAATGACCAGAGAACAGAAAATTAAATGTGACCTCAGGCCTCCTGAGTGAGCTAACAGTATTCAAATCTATCACTCGGTGATTAGCACAAATCATGTTGACGTCAGCACATATTAACCTGACATTATGTTTTATTATATTTCCAGAAAGACAGGACGATGTGGAAAAGGTGAATAAATCACAATGCAATGTTCTGTAAATCATTTAAACCCCTGCAAACATACTAACACTACGGCAGCAGGTTTCAGTGCTAACAGACACGGGAAAGGTGGTGCAATGCTTAACAAAAACAATTAAATCTACATAACTCGTGTTTTGTTTTCTTCAGATGACCGCCTACTATAACTGTTTATCAAAGCAATAACAAGGTTTGTTCCCCCAAGACCACAAGAGGATTAATGTGAAGCTGAAAATGAGTGTTTAGCTTCTAATTTGACTCTTAATTATTGCAATTGGTCAGACTCTGCAACAGCAAGTCAAAGCAACACATCTGGAACCTTCTGGTCCTAAACATCTGTGCTTCTGACTCGTTTTAATGCCACACTGACATTCATTATGTATATTCCTGGATCTGCTGTTGTCGTCCAAAGGCTGGGAAACCACACTTAACTTTTTTTTTTTCCTCATTCAAGGTTAGCCTTTTACATCAGCGTTTTTCTTTAATGTGATGCATCATGCTTGCAGCTGGATATCAACACACTGGTCGTTTTGAATGCGTTTTGAACATGTATGTTCCTCACTGAGGAAAAGAAAGGGACAGATAGAGACAAGAGTCAACAAGAGACTGACTTTAACTGTCAGAGAAGACGCATAATGCAATATAGATGCTGAATTAGCCATCTTTAGGAGGCGCCTTAATGTGAAAATTTTGTTCACTTCTGCTTCTTTAAATGCTGAAAGTCAGGGGTGTCCAAAGCTGGTCCTCGAGGGCCGCTGTCCTGCAGATTTTCTAATGTTTCCTGCTTCAACACACCTGATTCAAATTAAACAGATCCAACAACCTATTGAGTTTTGCACAATGACTCATCAGTTTGAGTCAGGTGGTTCTGAAGCAGGGACACATCAAAAACCTGCAGGATTGTGGCTGGACACCCCTGGTAAAAGTAATATCCTTCAATGAAAGACTTAAAACTGGTCGATCAGTCTAAAAGATCTTTAAGATGCAGTTAAAAAAACCCTGAATAAGTTGCAAAAGTAAGTTTTTAGTCAGCTTAGAAATTAAATATAAAACTACTTTTATCTGACAAGAACATGTAAATAGTTTGCCATGAAAACGGGGCTCAGTCCAGCCTGAACTCCTCTTGCAATCTTTCCATTGTGGCATATAGGTTTAATTTCCATCCTGCCTTTTTCCTAATAGCCACTGGGATAGCCACTGGGTAGTCCCAGGGTGATGTTAAGCATCGTGTAGCATCACCTCTTCTTTTAACAACTGTCTGTAAACTTCTAGAAAGTGAGGAGAGAAGGAGTTTTAGGATAGGGATGTCCCATTCTGGTCTGATGGAGGATTCTACTTCTGTTTCTAGATTGTGTTCACGCATGGATTCTTCTTTGCATGACAGAACTTTAAACTGCATCTGTGGATTTCATAAGCTGCGTTTCCTTTTCAGTATTTCGCAAAATAAAAGCGATATTTCAAAGATTTCGATAAAGTCAAATTGCGATTTGCAGGTGTTTAGTAGTAGTTTATTTCGAGCACATACAAAACACATGTACAGCCATGAAAATTCCAAATACAAAAGAAAAATGAAACAAAGATCATGCTCGAAAAGGGGCGGGAAGAAGTGTTTCCATAGAATGGCGTTTAGCGCTTTAGCCGGTATTCTCGTAAAATTCCGTCCCGCGAGACTCCACTTTGAGGAGGATAGATTTCTAAATCTTTGTAAAAGTCCTGCATTTCGCCCTTGTTTGCTATCAGGGATGACGATTATATATTTTTCTTAATTATTTGTAAAAAGATTTCCGTCTCCTCCTGCATCTACTCAGATGCACCATCTCTATTTGAAATGAACTGATCACGTGACCCACTACATCACGTCCGGTTAAGCATTAATGTGAGAAAAGTGTTTCCATTACACTTTTGCGATATATTTTTAGATCCCCACGTCTGAAAAACCACCTCATGATAGCGTAAAAACTTTTTAGCAATATTTGAGAGTTTTTTTTTTAAATGTAGGTGTTTCCATTATTGCTTTTTTTATTGCGATATTTAGCGTTTGCGCCACTCTAGGGGTAATGGAAACGCACCTATAGTGAACTTTGTTCAGAGACAGTGGTTTTTGGAAGTGTTCCCAAGTCGATGCAGTGGTTTCCAGTAGAGAATCACGTCTAGTTTTAACGCAGTGCTGCCTGAGGGCCCCAAGATCACCAGCATACAGTTTTCACCTTCAGCCTTGTCCCATGAGCACAGAGATTCCTCCCAATTCTCTGAATCTTTTGATGATGTTATACACTGTAGATGATGGGATCTACAGTCTTCACAATTTGAGGACCGTTGAGGAACATTTTTTAAAGTTATTTAACAATTTTTAGATTTAGTTGGTCTCAGATGACCATCTGTTCATCTGAGACTCTGAAATGCTCCTTTTATACTCAGTCATGCTCCTGCCCTGATGCCAGTTAACCTAATTAGTTGTCAAATGTTCCTACAGTTGTTTTAGATTTGTACCAGGTACTTGTCCAGCCTTTTGTTGCTCCTGTTCCAACTTTTTATAGACGTGTTGCTGCCATCAGATTCACTATTAGCTCATATTTTCCATGAAATAGTAAAATGTCTCAGGTTTAACATCTGATATGTTTATGTTCTAACAGGAATAAAATTTTGTTTGATGACATTCGCTAATCACTGCATTTCATTTTTATATACACAACCTCTCAGCTTTTTTCGAATTCTCATAGTATTTTTTACAAATATCCACTTTTCCCTCTATTTTCCAAGGAGGTTCTAATTAAAGGAGGTTCTTCTTTAAGGAATTAAACCCTCTGGCTTACTTAATGGTCTTCAGTCATCAGCAGTAAGAAAAGGAAAAACCTTAAAACAGGCTGCTGACATCCTGATAAAAGCTCTTCTCACAACGCTTCAAGTCATCCACAGACCCTCCGCAAACTCATTCATTCAGACAGAACGATGCATTTACCTCTGCAGATACCTGTCAAGATATGGTGATTAGATGTGCTTTCACAGAACCCGCCACGACTCTTCTGCACTTGACATGCCACAACAGGAAGTGAGTAAATTGAAGAGGTGTCAAACAGCCACATATCACGTCAACATAACTAGTGGCTGTCCGTCTCGCAGCCTGTGATTTATATTAACCGCGTAGGAATGGCAATGACCTTGTGAGGGATGCTTCAACTTTACGACCCCCGTAGGAGGCTCTTACTGCCGTATTGTCTCCTGTAGAAAACAAAGCAGTGGCAGCTAAACCAAGGCTGCTAGGCGCTCTGAATGCTCAGAGGAGTCATTGACTGCCTCAAGAGAATGACTCTTAACCACTATCTTAGAAGTGATGGGAATCCTGGACTCAATTAATTCTCAGAAAATGGCAGAAGGTGAAAGGTGATCAATCTCGTGCTACAGAGCACACATAACTGTAAGATGGAAGGTCTTGTTCCAAACTGACAATGGCTTGGATGCTTAAAGCTGAGCAATTTGTTGAGGATATTGAGAAGGTCAAGGACTTCTCAGCTGTGTTTTAATGTTTAGAGGAGACACTCTGCTGTGACAGCAGTTTAGACTCTGCAAAAACAGGTTTTATTCTAATGCAACGTAAAGTTCTGGTGGTGCTACTGCTATGTTATCTAATCAGGTTTGCTAATTTAGACTCACCCCAGTGGTTTAAGAGCACTGCAATCAAATCTTCATTAATTAAGAGTCACTCCTTGAGCACTCTTGGAAAATCTCAGTGGTAATTAGCAGCGTCTGTTCTCATCAGGACTTTTGGATTCCTTACTGTGTTCAAGCTCTATCACTTCAAACCTATCAGGACCAGAGCTAGCAGCAGGCTGCTGTTGTTTGCTGGGCGAACCGGTGATAAGTGACTGCAATGCTTCTAACAAGCTCTGTAATCTCAGAGAGATCTGTCAGTGAACACAACACGGAGCAGTGAGAGAACTGTTAAACAGTCTAAGTGCAGCTCAGGTTCACACGGATGAGCCAGCAAATCTGCGTGACATCAGTTTAATGAAAACGTCAATAACTACAAAGAGCCACAAATCTGTAAATATGCACAGTAACCCAGTGGGTTCCAAACTGGGGGGCATCTAGACTAAATAAAATCTATAGCTTTTGCACTGATAGTACAAAAATTGTTAAAGTACCAATAAGAAACAATAATGAATCAACAACAGAAATTTCAACAACCCAAGAAAAAAAAAACAAGAAAATGTGACGGGACATGCAGCATCTTGTCCTGGATCAGACCAGAACAATCGTGGATAATGAGGAGATGTCGAATGCTCAAGCCACTTGGAAACTTCTCATCCTGAACACAAAGAAACGCCTGTTGATTGCTTTAGAAATCAGCTATTCAACTGTTGTAAACAGAGTTGCTTCACCAAAGCTGCATCGGTCTTCTCAAATGCTCAACTCACCTCAAATAGTGTGCAGAGTTTCCCCTCTAAAAAGCTTCATCTAGAGCCGAGGAATTAAAATTTCCATTCACCACTGAGATGGTTTTAACTGAGGTAGTAGCTAATAAAGTAAAGACACCAGACTTTTTCTCTTCCAAACAAAACTATTTCACAATGCATTTCTTCATTAGTTTCGTTTTAAGTGTAGGGGGGAGGGTCTTGACATCACTGGGGCCCTGCAGAAAAGGTTTGGGAACCACTCCCCAGTCAGATATAAAACATTTCTGCACCATGTCAGAAAGCTCAAACCATACTCCCTTGGCCTAATCAAAATACTTCCAGAAAAACACACTAAATATAATTTTCCATCATTGCCCCCATCATTAGTTTTAATCTAAAATCTGCAAAACCAACTCACTCCAAGTTAACTTAATCTGAGAATACATGCACACATCATTAGAGTTATATTCTGTACTAAAGCCAAGCAGAGCCAGTAGCTTCAGTGGGTTGCTATGGGCATCTTGATGAGATGAGTAGTCACATTCTCCTTTCCCATCGCAGCAGTTACAGCTGTTGGGTTATCACTGGCCTGTTCAGAAACTGGCTTTGGTTAAGATAAATCCTCCACCTTCTACGTAGTCTTAATTTTTTCCCTTCTCACTGAAACAAGCTCTAATTCCTCAGATCAAATGTCTCCAGCCAAGCAATCAGGAAAAACTCTATGGTAAACAAATACTAGAGGTCACGACTATAATTAAAAGCTCAGTTAGTAGTCACGAGTGTAAATGATGGTGTTCTACCACCAAACATTCCCCTAATCAGGTCTAGGCCAGAACAGCAGGCGGGGGCAGCACCTTAACACACAGAGCTTGATGCTTTAGTCCTCGCCTGAATCACTGTGTTTTTTTTTATGTCATTTTTAGGACCTCTGAACTGTGGTTCTGCTGTGCAGTTCATTAAGACTGGCTCATATTTCACTGTCCCCTGTGAGCTGCCTGCTGTGGACAAACCCAACGCCCCACTCAACAAGCCGCCAGAGTCCCCCCAACCTTCATAAACAACAGCCCCCTCCCTTACATCGAAAATGGCACCAAGCAGCTGTGAAAATCCCTGAGGGCAATTTCTTATCCCTTTATGATATGTTATAGGAACCTAAGCACATTAGATGGATGGTGAGACTCATGGATCACTGAAACTTAACTTTGGTTTCTGTGTAGAGAAAAGCAAAGGTCATTGTTTATGTTTCATAGATACAGAGTTACAAAAAAGAAAAATACAAAAAAGGCATTAGTCTTTCTGAACTTTATTAAGTGTTCATTAAATTGCGTAGGTGCTACAGAGCCTTCTCAGCTTCCGTCACTGATCACGTGATTGCATGTACGACATTCATGGGTGGCAAAAAGATAAACAGAGCAGGCGCACTGCTACTGGCTCGGCTGCTACAGCAAGCCGTTCGTGTAAAAATAAAATGAAAAGAAATGAAATAAAATAAAAAATTGGTACATCTGTGCTGTGCCTTTGGATTGTTTTGTCCAATTGACATCTCCAAAAATTGGGATTTGATTTTACAGACTGTCTGCTGACCAGAAACCAGAAATCTTTTGTTTAATTTTGGACTCTGACCTAAATTTTAACAGCCATATTAAAGCAGGACCCAAATCAGCCTTTTACCAGCTGAAGAACACATCTAGAAGAAGAGGACTGATGGCTCAGCATGATTTAAAGAAACTTCATCACCAGTTTTCAGTAGCCTTGACTATTGTAATGAAGTTTTTCAGGCTTCTCTAAAAATCACCACAACTGCAATTAATCCAGGAAAGCTGCTGCTCGAGTTTTTGGGGGTTTGCAGTTTTTCAATCATTATATAATGTTCTGTGATAACAGTGGGCAGTAGGTGAGAAGTGAAGAGGTGACTGTTACAGGTTGAAATATTATTAATCTTTCATAATTAATCAACATAAATATGAGACGCCACACTATTAATTCAAATTTACTTCTGATTTGTGACCAAAAATCCACTTATAGAACTGAAGATGAATGTAAATAACTATTTCTATCTATGATATTGCAGATATGACAGTTTTAAAGGAAGAACTTTACTCTTTCAGTGCTGTCAGAGTTTAAAGATTAAAAACTAAAGCAGTAATGCACAACATATAGTTTACATCATGAACTAAACAAAATGAATTGATTCTGGTTTTAGTCCACAGTGTCTAAACATATTTGGCTGAGCTCTGATGCCTAACATTTTATTTTAGCACACAAATAAGGAAAACTGCTTTTTAAAAAAGGAAGAAAATGCTGTCACACTAATTTAGGCTAAAAGCCTTGATAGCATGTAACAGGCAGCACAGCAGTAAGTGAGCAGGTGACAACAGCTGAGAGGCAACAACTGTGACAAGGCCGACAATAAGCACAGGAAGCAGAGCTGAAATGCACCAACCAGTCGCTACCCCTGACATCCAGCCTCACTCAAGGCTACGCTGGGGACTACAGGTGCAACCACAGCGCTGGTAAGTAACTGTCCAGAAGGGAAGGCATGGTCATGTGAGTGGCCTGGGAATAACTTGGGCTGTGCATGAGGAGACTAGGCCTATTATTTGTGGGGTACTGTATGACTGAGGAGATAGAGACGTGATCATCAGTAGTCTGAAAAAAACTGAGGCTCTCAAAACTGGACTTCAGGCCCATTTATGCTCTACGCAAAAAACGGATATGAAGCATGTCCACCGTCTCCTCTTACTGAAAATAATAGTAATAACCATGTTCACGGTCAACTAAAACTGACGTTAAAGCTCAGAGGTGAGCACTGAACTCTGCACTGCCCTCTGGTGGATGTATTGCCTAACAACCCTGCCAAGTGGATGGAAGTATGAGGGCAATGATGTTTGAAACAGATGTACCTTATTACAAACGTAAAGGAAGACTAAATGGGCCTTAAGACACCCAGATAATACAGGTGGAGGTCAAATAACTCCTGCATGTGCATTCAACTAAACTATAACTGGCCACACATCCTCCAAAGTTTCAGTAACCATCACAACACACCTTTAATCCCATTAAGGACGCGGTCCTCCTTGCAATTAAATGCAGTGGTTCTGAAAAGGGGCTCAGTGTTAATANCGACGCGGTCCTGGTTCTGAAAAGGGGCTCAGTGTTAATAGGGTAATACAGTGTGTTGCCTTTAAGAAAAAGCTCGAAACACTTCAACCATCTATAACTCAACTCGTCTCCACAGGCTTAGAAATGTGTGTTTGGTTCTCTCCGCTGAAAACAAACATGAAAAGCCAGAGACAGAAAAGGTCTGAGGCCATTGGTCAAGATAAATGGTCTAATTGAGTAAGTAGGCCAGAACTTCCTTTTTAGAACTCGACTGAGATGTCTAAAAAATGATAAATGGGCACTATCATCCCAAGTGATGCTCTTTTCAGTCCCTATTTTAAAGGATGATGTTGAATATTACAAATCAAGTGCAATTTTCTAATGCCTTGCATTATTTCTGATTATGATTACATTGTGCTCACAAAAGCAGTTATCTATAATGTGGAAGCAGGACAGACATATATTGATAATAATCCCACTTTGTATTGGGGAAAAAAAAGCTAAATTAAACCTGATGAGACAGAAATGAATGTAGTTTGGTCAAAATTCAGGGAAAGTTGTTTGAACATGCTGGCAGACTGAAGACTGAAATAAGACAATAACGTCAGATTTTGTGGGTTATGAAGGCAAAACAGAATTCTCTTAAACCGGATATCGGATTTTAACATGCTAGCATGTCCATCGACTGCAGAGGCTTAATGAGTTTAAAAAATTTATGCTTGAAATCCACAAATTAATCTCCCTGCATAATGTGTTAATTGTGACAATAATTAGCATTCTCTTAGAGAAACTCATTAAATAAAATATGCAGCAATTAACAGTTTATGTGCAAGAAGCCAGATAAGTTAAGGAGTATTTCTCTGGTGTTTTTGCGTAAGAAGAAACAAAGCTCCCACTGAGGCCATTTTGAATCATTAGTCTGGGCTGTAAGGAGCACGCTGTAAAGTGACACCACGGAGCAATTACAGTCAGAGTGAAAGGTGCAGCTGAAGCAGCCGGATAGTGGACAGTGAATGGATGCTGCTGCGATTGTGTGATGTTTATTCCAGCCGGCATGCGGCTGTGCAGGGGTGGTGGGGGTGCCATGATTCAGCGGTGTTGTGATTTTAACAGCAGGTCCAGGACGGGTGGTTTATTTTCACCCGATGTCGTGTGAGTGACGGTCCAATCAAGCTTGGGACAGGCTGTCAAGGCTGTCAAGCTGAGGAATGAGAGGAGATGGGAATCAAAGACACAGAGCAGGACCAAACCATGATGGACGGACCTGACCACAGCAGCCATAAGGCAGAGGCAGGGAGAGTGATAAGATGGAAATGTGAGTGGGTAGGAAAGGAGGTGGAAGAAAGGCTCAAAGGAAGTGAAGCCAGCTGCAAAGACTAAATCTAAATAATTTGTTAGGAAATATTGAGGTCTCTGCTTACCGATCCACCGCATGAATGATGTGAGAATCTGAAGATATTTGGTCTTCTGGGCGGTAAAGAAGGTGAACGGTCCCAACAGAAGAGTGAAGACACTCTGCAAGGAGGGAAAAAATAGCATTTTAAAACACCTTCAAAACTATAAAAAGAAAAATCGGCCAAAAATAACTTTCTAAACTTGGAGGAAAATGACAGAAGTCAAAGTCACAGTCAGGAAAAAACAGACTTAAAGTGAGACACTTGTCTCATTATCAGCTGATGAGACCTGACAGGTGGGCAGCATGTCACCCACCATTGATGCTGCTGTTAATGTTAGAAATAAACACTGACTACGTTTGATTTACTGGGACGGATATTCACTGATATATGTCACATTACCTTCAAGATAACTCAGATGGCGGGGTATGTTTTAATTCAAGCTGATAAAGAGTTGTGAAGTTGAATTTTCACGTGACTTCCGTTAACACTTAAACAGTTAAATGAGGAAAAAAAACTGTAAATACAACTTATTTTCCTTAAAGTGACAGGTGTTTCTCTTTCTTTTGTTTTTCTACCTCGAACAAAGACTCTGAACCATTAAACGTTAGCCGTCCTTCCCAGAGCTCTGTCAGATTCTCCTCAGCACTTCTCAGATACAGCTGAAGAGATCAAGAGGTAGACCAATCTATAGTACAGAAATTTCAAATCTTTCCAGACTGCAGCCCTGATAGCCCATCAGATACTTTCTTTATCAAGAGTTGCAATCAGAGGCAGCGGCTCAGCTTCTGTAGCTCCAACCCCATTAGTTCCCTTCACTCCTTCTCCTCCACACCTGGAAACTTTACTCATTTCTTCCCACCATCCCTGTTCTCTGACACTCAGTTTGAGTGGCATGTGATCCAAGAGGCAGTCACTTGTGTGCCATTTTCTTCTGGAGAGCAGCCCGCGGGCTTTAAACAAGGACATACATACTCATATATACACACACTTCATCTGGGAGGAGACAGAATAAGACTTCAGCTCTGTNTCATATATACACACACTTCTTCTGTGAGGAGACAGAATAAGACTTCAGCTCTGTGTAAAAGACAGCAGAGAGGAGACGTAAACTACAGGAGTTCATCACAAACTATGCAGCACTTTGTTACACTTTGTTTTCACACCAAAAACCACTTTATCCTCCTTATTAACTATGTTTCTGATATTTTTCAAGCCTTAAATTTAGAGGATGGCCAGAGGATGACCCTGTTGATATGTCACAGTATTAACCACTCAGTCGTCATGGAGGAGGGAGCTCACCAACGTACGTTATCTTGGGGATCCTGTCTAAAAAAGTTTGGTATCCACTTCTGTAACCAACAGCTTAACTAGGCTTTAACTAAGCACCACTGGTATTACTGGAGTGAGTGGTTAAACACAAAAACACTGAAACTAAAGCAAGAATTAGAAAAGAANTTTACCTAAGCACCACTGGTATTGCTGGAGTGAGTGGTTTAACACAAAAACGCTGAAACTAAAGCAAGAATTAGAAAAGAAACTAAATCTTGTAAAAAGAAATATGTAAAATTAAAGACGTAACTTTTTAAATCTCAAGCTCTGTGTTCCTCGGTTGTTTGATGACACAGGGACATGTATTATGTTAATTTCTGGAGACATTGCTGTCCAGCAGCGTCCCAGCGCTGTGAAACCACACTATGCAACCTTTTCTTTTTCTGGAAGCTGCGTGAGGCTGTGCTTTTTGCAGAGCGCTCA
>CM047976.1:35321999-35332654 GCA_026261665.1 Melanotaenia duboulayi
CATGTTTGATTGTGAGATGATGATTAAACCTATTTGTTCTCTCTTTTGTGCTTCATATTGCTGCAGAGTTCCAACTACCTCTTAAATCTAAAAGTTAGCAATGTTAATGAGGCAAAGCACTTTGATTACTTTAACATGTAGGCACATAACTGAGGTTTACATGGTGTTTACTGCAACATGCAACCTGTTCTGATTCACTAGAATCATGTATGTCCCACAGGCGTACTTCTGACTTAACAGGCCTAAACACTACATTACAGTTGAGAGATGCTAAGAGGCCTCAAGGACCATCAAGATCAGTGAAACTCCTGCTGGAATAAATCTTTATTAGTCAGTTAATTAATCAATCAGTCCTGTATTGAGGAAAGTGGCAGGGTGAGTCATTTTCTGAACTTTCAGGGGACCGGGAACAACTTTGCTGCACTTTGCGCTCTGAATTTACTTTATTCCAACAGACCTAATAGAAACAGTGTAATTGAAATATTTGCATGAAGATAAGCAGTGAACAATGCAGCGTAAGCAAAAAACTGCTTTTCAGCTGATTTGCTGCATTGATTTTTCCTTCACTTCTCACATACAAGGGAGAACAATATATCAGACATTTAAATTGTACTGGCTGCCCAGTGGAGTGGAATGGACCCACCAGGGGACACAGCAGGGGACAATCAAGGACAGAAAAGTTTAATTGAGGTCTCTGGAAACTATGCTGAAGCTGAACAAAAACCCAGAAAGAAACCAACTGTTTTATGGCTGCTTAATCTTCCCAATCAAAGCCATGCTTCAACACCAAGCACTTTCCCTTCTGAGACCCCCTAGACATCCTAGGTATGGGGAGGAGATGCCCTCTAAGTCCATTTCAATGAATAACATGAAAACCAGCCAGTTGCAGAACAAATTCCAGTAGATCAATTGTGTTATGAGCTTCCAGGACTTCAAATGAGGAACATGTCTGTCAGGACATAAGTCAGTCATAAGTCAGTACTAATTAAGTCAAAGATTTGACCTGATGAAATATTAACTAGAAGGATTTCAGGCATTATTATCATAGAGTAATTAGCCTGTCTATCTGTGTCTATGAAAAACAAGAGTTTAACACACAAAACTATATGAACACGACTCTGTGGAGACACGTGGCCTGAAAAAGCTGAGTCAAACTGAGTGTGACAAAAAGAGACAGAGATCACAAGCAGATTTAAGCTAATTTAACTTGTCTGACACTATACATGCAACCCAATTCTCTGCAGGGCTGGGAATCGTTGTCAAGACTGACAATCAGTTTATGTGACTGACCAGTGATGGAAGATATGCCCCAGGTGTGGTACTTAAAAGAAACGCTGACGCCTGTAAGCAGATATTCAGTCTTAACCTATAAAAAGGCACAGAGACAAGCTTGTATTGACATTTATAGCTTGTTTTGTTTTTCTGTTGGCATCACGTGACTGAGAGGATGTTGATGGGTTTTGTTTTTTGAGTTTTGTATAAAAAACTGATTTTGAAACACGAACTGGAGGCTCTTTTTTTTTTAAACATATTAACATCTTCACTATAAACCTCCTTCATCTCCATGGAACTAGCAGGACCTTTATGATTCATTTCAAACAAAGGCAGAGTCATAGGAGAACACATAGCAGAGTTTTTAGAGATGGAATCAAACTTTTCACCACAAAACATGWTTTCTGATTCTGGCTGCTAGCTCCCAGAGTTTCTGTCC
Source organism: Melanotaenia duboulayi (assembly GCA_026261665.1). Classification (NCBI taxonomy): domain Eukaryota; kingdom Metazoa; phylum Chordata; class Actinopteri; order Atheriniformes; family Melanotaeniidae; genus Melanotaenia; species Melanotaenia duboulayi. The sequence continues at coordinate 35,323,711 of CM047976.1, forward strand.
CACGGTGATGAGACATCTTTGTAATCAGCAGAGTCTCTGATTTTATAAGGCTCCTTGTTTGTGTGCTTTTAAGTGGACAGTGTTGCTCTCATGCTTTTCTTACATTTCCATATAATTGCTTGGCGTGTCAACTGTGTTTGGTTTGGAGGCCAATGCTTGGTAGAGTCTTTTAGCTGAGTTTTTCCCTGTTATTTTGATATGCTACTTGTTAACATTGCTGCTTCCTGGTGTGTGAAAAGATGGTCTGCACTGCACGGATCTCATGCTGCCTCATGTACAGGGGACTACAGTCAAGAAAAGGTTAAAACAATCCCTAACAGTTGTTGCAGAAGAATGTTTTAACAGTGCAGCATAAGATCATGGCTATCCTAGTTTTTCAGTTTTACAAATGATAAGTGATCCCACAGTTAAACAGACTAAAAACAACAGATTAAAGACTAACCTGCTGGGGTCATTAACAGAGGATTACAACTGCGTCAGAGCTCAAATATAATCTGAACTCATTGACCAACTTCACATTATTCTCATCCTGCCTCATAGTCGTAGTGCTGCTGGTAAAAGTCTCGTCATGTGTACGGGGACAGCTGTTCTCATACCTAAAAATATCCCGCAATCTGTTGTCCGGTGTTAAAAAAGCACCCTGAGTGCTGCAGACGTTCCATCTGGGGGAAACCTGCCAAAACTGTTCAAGAGACTCATAAAAATCTGAGAATGGCGCGTCCATGCGGACGGCCTGCAGCTGAATAAACTCCTGAGTGTATGACTGTTATTGAGGATTAAAATGCCTCGGAGAGCAGTCTATAAATGATATAGTCTTGTTAAGAAAAAACTAATCACAAACTATTCTAATCTTCCATTTAGTGTTTGAGCCGTTTTATGTTGTATAGATGATTTTTTTCTAATGAAAAAATAATTGCAAGCTTCTTGATTGTTTCTCTAAATAGTTCAAGACTCCAGAAGTATCTTCTGGTTGCTTTAAATTATAATAAAATAAAGGTAAAAAAATTAATTACATTACATGATAATGAAAACAACTGTCACACGAAGCTGGAGAGAGAAAGGAAGGTATGTAAAGGCTTCTGGACTTGGTCTGGAAGTCTGGACTCAGTTCATTATGAATCCCTCCTGTCTCATTGCCTATTGCAGCACCAATCACCCACACAGGGATTAAAGCAGCGCCATAATCACTCGTCTCTGATGTCATCTTTTCAACTGTAAAAATGTTTTGGCTGCAGCGAACATCTCTTGCATCACCATTTCTGATCCTACGAACACCAACATGCTGTCCCCTTTCCTCACAGAGTGGCCTAGTGTGGCCCTGGAGAAAGGACAGTGAGGTGGTAATCAAGAAAGCTCCATCAAGGATTTAACCCAGACTCACTGGAGGTCACTTTGGAAAGAAGAACATGGGTTTCATTAAAAACATCCTTGTCCAAAGGCCAGGGATTTACGTGGCTTCAGAAGCTCATTTAGAAAGAAACATGTGATGCTTCGGGTTCACTGAACAAGTCAAAAGTAACTTGTTCAGGACGTTTTTAATGAACATGTCAGATCCAGTAAATCAGTGGCATTTACACCTTACATGACGTACTTCTTGTCTTCATTCTGTGTTGATTTTCCCCCCAAAAAACCATTGAGTAATGTAAATTTCATAGTTAACAGCTCAGTAAACAGATACTGCTGAATTTACATTTATCTTACCGCTTACTGCCTTACTTGCTTCTATTGTTATTTACTTTTCCTATACAAACTCTTCCTTCTATTATTTTATATTATTACTTTAAAGGTGAAAGTTTCTACATCTTATTGATATGTTAGGTACGCCCAGAAATGCTTCAAACAAAAAAATACACAAGGCACCCATCATAAACACATGGACATGCAATTAAAAGCAAGTATATTTTTAGCCTTAGAGTTGTCATGGTTACTAATCTGCATGCACAGCAGCCTCCTCTGCAGGAAAGGTTTTGGAGGGTGAAGCACAGCAGAGAGGGACATGCAGGTTGTTTTTGTTCAAATTTTTGAAGTCCACATTTTTCTCAAAGTTATCAAGTTGTTTTTTTTTTATTAAAAGTTTTTTTTTTTTGTTTGTTTTTTTTTTTTAGCTCTAGTGGCCTTTCTTTAAGAGTAGCTGGACAGCAAAGGGGGTCAGGGGCAGCAGGGAATGACCTACAGCAAAGGACACCAGGCCGAGACTTGTACCTGAACCAGCTGGAGCGAGGAGCTGTAGTCTCGGTACCTGGGGTCAGCCTTTCAACCAGTTGAGCTAAACGCTACCCAGAAGTTATCAAATTTAAACTTCTTTCTCGATTGCAGGATTATACAGCTGCTTTATGTTTTAGCCAAGACCACAAAAACTTCAGAGCAAGAATGTCAATGCAACTTTGAAATGAATGTAAATTAGTGCAAAATTAATTATAAAGATAAAGGACTCATTTCACTTGATGCTTTGATACTTCAACATGTCATTTGATGGTGTTTGTGACAATGTCAGTGTTACTGAATATCTATCTTATACTAATTCATAAATCACTCCGAGGAGTCACTGAAGTGAGGAAGGAATTAGTTTTCTCAACAGAGCTGCAAGAAGATCTGTCTCCTGGCAGAGAAAGGTCAGATTAATATATCATAAAAGTTTGTCTTTTAGCCAACAATTTTGAGCATGGCTTCCTCAGATGACTCCTCCTCAACTCTGCTCCTCTGGAGGACCTGAATGAAACGGTTAGTCCCAAAGAAACCCTTTTTAAAACCCTTTGTTCAACTCTGGAAAAAGGGCACCTTGAAACCCTGCAGCTCAGTTACACAGAGACCTGGTGGATGCAGGGCTGGGCAGGTTTTTGACAGTTTCACCGTAGAGAACAGCTGATGAGAGCTGTTCAATTATTTAACGTAATCATTATGGTGTGCAAAATGTCTTTAGGTCAGATATGACTCTGTAAAGCGCGCACACACAGAGGACGAGCAAAGATGACGCGTAGCCTCTGGACAGCATGCTAACAGGAGTTTATAAATGGTTATTTTAGTTAAACAAAACGTCAGCTGGGGGTAAAAATAAACCTTCATCAGATATAAAATTCATATAAGTCATCAATCAGTCCATCAATCAGTTGAAGTTTGTGCTTCGCTTGGTCAGAAAACATCACCACAGCTTCCCGTCAGACATGAATTCAGGTCAAGCATAACAGAAATAGGCTGTTTAAAAGCTTTAAAGACAGCAGTACATGCTTGTTTAAAAATGTCTGCATTAAAAACAGGTTGAAAGTTAGCCTGTGAAACTGCAAGTGTAAACAAACTGAAGATTACAAAACAGCATTATTTAAATTTTCACACACTACAGGGGGGATGTTATCCCACAGGAGATAAAGGAGAGAACATTTCATTTATGGCCTTTTCTTTTTTTTGCTAATTCTATTAACTATAAGCAAGGACGAGTAAGATACAGCAGAGAGGAGGGAGGCTCAGAAATTACACAGAAGATCAGCACATCTATCACTGTCGCTGTTCAAAGTTAAAGCTCGAGTGGAAATAAGAGTCTGGCTCATTGATGATTTCAAGGACACGAAAAACTTCCATGTGTGCTGCAGACGTTCGAGTTAAAGTCGAGAAGGAGCCGATTTAACTGTGCATGTAGATCATGAGTGTGAGGCACCATCGTGACACTGTACTTATGATGTTCTGATATAATTCAACATGTTTAGTGAAGGAACTTAAAAAAAAACGATTATGGACCAGAAACACACAACATACAACCAAATATGACTCATTTAGGGCTTCCAAAGTTATTATATGCATGTTGTATAGCTTATATAATCCCTTAAACTTTAAACTTTGGCTCTCATTTAGCATCCTCTTTTGCTAATACTGAAAAATGAAGAGTTAGTTCCTTGAATTGTTTATACTGAGATGCTCAGCTTCTAACTTCTGATCCACTGCATTATAATGAGCATCTAATGGCATCAGTCTCGTGGACTGAGTTCTCAATCCAGCACTGGAGAGGTGATGTGGCACATTTTGGCTCTCACCCAAATGCAACATTAGAGTCCAATAACTCTGAGGTGGTCAATGGTTGAGGGCACAAAAATCCACTTATTTACCTTCCTGCTTAATTTACTGAAACTGGAAAGACAACAGAATGTAAATTAAGTGGAGTTGGAGTAAAGGTCTCCCAATTAAAGGATCGCTGGTTTTAGAAGGTTAAACTGCACTAAGTGAACAGAAAAAAACTAAACTGCTAATTGTATGACAAATAAATAAAAATTAAGAGCTACAATGTCATGATTATGACTGCCCTTATATAAATACAAAGATATGTTTTTGTCTCCTCTAGATGGGGTCCTTCTAAAAGCTAGAGCACTACGACCACCAGAATAAAAAGCAATCGACAAGTGCAGCAGCATAAATGTCCCAAACATGGATTTCTTTTTTTTTTTTAGGTGAGACCAGCTACACAACCACAAAGATCTAAGAGCTGCAGAGAAATCTATCTATGACTCATTCATGACTGAAGCCAGGAGTGTGTAGACGATGAAGGCTGAACGGTTTGTTTTTAACATCTCTGCCTGAGGCTGAATGTCCTGAGGCAGTACTGAAAACGCTGCTCTCATTTCCAAAAACATGTTTCTGTCATGGGGCTGTTTCTGCAACGATGGCAACTAAAACAAAACTGCAGATCAGACAGAAAATAAGGAACATGATACAGATATCACTGACTCCTTTAATCACAAAACAAGCATGAAAATGTATTTGTTTCTCTTTCAGAAGGAAGAACAGCTTGTTTCTGTTTATCTTTAGCCAATCCATTGATCAGCAACAGCTGTGTGAAACAGACATATTAGCCCACCAGAGGCTGGCTGGCCTTTTCAACTCGAGTCTGGGCCAAGTTCCACTTCATGGCTTTTCATTACAAAGTGTACAAAGTCTGGAAAAAGGAGTCATGACTTACTAGGAAAATCCTATATGCATCCTTCCTTGTAACAGAGCCCCAGCAGGGGTCTGTATCGTTGTACTTCACACCTCCAGCACTGCAGGAGTGGTTTCCACTGCAAACACACGTAAACAGAAACAAAGTGTGATGTTAAACCTCAATCATAACTGATGCCAATTACAGCTCTGCTGTAAGGTGAAATCAATAAAAACAATAAATCAGCTACAGATGCTAAAAGCATCATTAACACCAGTATTGTAGCACAGGAGACCAAGCTTGCAGCAGACTGGTAGGAAGTGGCTGTTTGCACCTTCAGGTGGAATAAACAGCTTTGATGCTTCAGTTAAATTTCACACTTATTCTCGCTGGAAGTTGAGCAATGTTGGGACCACAGTGGACGAGAGCTTAATGCGATAAGACAGATCCAACCTGCAGTGCCTCCAGACAAGCTCATTTAGAGTTTATCCTGACTCATTTAGCATCTTCAGTATCACCTCTATTTATTCTTATTAATTCAGTGAAGCAGGAAGGTGAAAGAAACTCAAAAAATGAAAGATTTTCCCTAAACGGCCACAATAAATTGACCACTTTTCTCATGAGTTATTCTCAACAATGAATCAATTCATGATGCACAACAAAATAACAACATGGTGAGATATTTTTGGTATGCCTGGAAGCAGTGAAATGCTTTAATATTAAATTCCTGAACTGTTTCTCAGTATGGTTTAAACTCATAATCATGTTTTCATTTATCCTGTGTTGCACTGAGGAAATATTTGGTGGGAATCTGATTCAGTCAAAATCCTGGTGATATAAAATTTCGGTCTCTAACTTTACTGGGCATTAAGGACATTTTATAACTATCTAACACTCAAAATCAAGTACATAGGTCCTTAGTAAAGTTGTCTGATAATAAAAACAATGAAAGAAAAAAAATGATAAAACTACGTTCACATGTACAGCTTTGCACATCATTAATTTATTTTTATTTCACGCCTCTGTGTCTTCGATAATGTCATTCATTAAGTCGCATTGTCACCAGGATTGCAGCATCTTAGCTAGCAGACTTTTCCAGAATTATCCAGATAAAGACTGGCTGGCTGGAACGATGAAGCGGAGCGACTGATTTGTGGGCGAATCCCTTCAGTTTTCCCATCTGCTGAAAGCTTTAGGAGTGTTTGCTTCACTATTTTAGCCATTTTATCCCGGAAACTTTGGCCGTTCACACATTTCAAGTTATCGTCTTGCTTTTTTACATTTCCAGACTAAAATATATCCACATTAGTGAGATGAGAAAGTAGCAACGGCAGCTCATTCCCGAACAAACTTGTAGGTGCAGGTGTACGGTAACGCTGCATCTCAACTAGAAACCTGGAGTAAAAACAAAATCGTACATAATGATATAACATATTTTGGTCAGCTTAAACCTGCAGAATTTATAAACACGGGATCATAAAAGATACCAGTCAAAACACATTTACTACAATGTGAACTGCGAGTTGACAGGAACTAATACATTTTAACTTTTTAACTTATAACTAAACTGCATTGGAGTACTTTTAAACAGGGTCATTATATAAATAAAAAACCTGACCTCACTACATTTCTAATTTTTATGATACAGATTTTAAAACTTTCAGGAAAATGATCATTGGCAGTTCTGGAAAAAATAAGACCGGGGTGCACAAGTCCGGTCCTCGAGATCTACCATCCTGCAACTTTTATATGCAACCCTTCTCCAACACGCTTGAATCAAATGTCATCTGCATGTTATTCAGCGCTGCAGAGGCCTGGTAACGAGCCAGTCATTTCATTCAGGTGTGTTGGAGAAGGGTTGCATCTAAAAGTTGCAGGGTGGTAGATCTCAAGGATCGGACTTGGGCCCCCCTGAAATAAGAAACTTGTAAAGCTTACTGCAGTGATTCAACTTTAAGATCAAGGCATTATTAGCCCTTTGGCAAATTAGTGGCAAAAAGTGAACAAAATAAAAAGAACAGTTATTCATTAAGCCTTGTCAATATATTTGCACTATAACCTTTATCAAAGACTGATTACTCACACCAATAACTCAATCAGTGGGAAGGGTGAGTCTGTTTTATCTACTGATGGGTGACAAAAACTCTCAGATCCTACACTTGTAAACAAGCACTGTGTTTATTTTTCGTTGCAGTCAAAGTGGAAAACAACGGCTCAGAGGGGCCTTTGCACTGAGTTTAGGACACTCTGACAGAGGGAGGGCCAAAAGTTTTCCATGTCCTGTCACTGGATAATTCCAGCAGTTTCTCTTCGGTCTTACCTGGGAGGTGAGCTTCCATCAACTCACTGGAAAAGGATGGATTAAAAATGATGAAAGGGGGATAAAAGGGGGAGAGGGGGTTAATAATAATAATAATAGATTAGATTTATATAGCGCTTTATCTGCAGGGCTGCAGGACGACCACTCTACCCACTGAGCCATGCCTCCCACTATTAGTTCAATATCTTTTCTTCATTTCCATACTGGTTATTATGTGTAGCTATTAACTTATTCAGAGACAAACCAAAACTGTTTCCCCCAGATCCCACTTAAAACTGATCAGATAAATTGGATAAACCTGGAGCAGTTAAATACAAATATTATATTTTAGTTCCTTCTTAGCTTGACTATCAAGAATATAAAAGTCAAAAACTTGAAGCGTCAGAAATCACCTCACCAAAACAACACCAGAGGGGGTTAAAATCATTCCTGTCATTTTGACTCTGCAGGGATAAGTCCAAAACGAAATAAAATTTTTCAGCCAGCCTGGTAAACAGACTTGCAATAAAAACCCGTCTGGAAGCAAGTCAACACGATTCAGACTCCAGGAGCAGCAGTGAGAGGTGAGAGGGCCTCAAGGCCCCTGTCAGCATGGCTTTATTGTCTTAATCCCGAGTTCAGCAGGTCACAAAAAGACCAAAATGCGAGGACAGAGGAGCCTATGAGGAGAGCAGCGCTGGTTCTGAACATTTCTCCATGTATATACATTTTATTCCACAGTAAAGCAAACAATGCTTTGATCCTACCAGGCAACTTCCATCAGTGATATCGGGACAGCTGCAGCGTAGATGGCCAGGTCTCCATAGAGATAGACGATGATGCAGATGTAGAACATATTGACTCCAACTGAAAGACAAACACAATTAAGACATGAAGGATTCAGTGATGCGTGACAAGCAGATTAATAAAGTAACATGAGATCAATAAGTGACAAACACATTTTTCATTTTTAGCTGCCATCCCAACACTTTATCATAATATATCGCTGATGGACCAAGAGTGTCAAACTCCAGCATCTATATTAAAATGCACCCTGATCTATGCAGCTCTCATTACAGCCCTCCATCCGTTGTCTGGGACAGCCGCCTGCACACCACAGGCACATCTTCTGCTGTAATGAGAAATATTAATGGCATTAATGAATAAACTAATCACTCCATGAGGGAGAATCTTCCTGTCAGCCTTTACTCTCCACATCTCTTAACCCCCGGCCCTGTTTCCTCTGCCAAGCCAAGATTGAGAGCTTTAACCAGCAGATACATCAACACAGAGACCCACACATCCATCATCCTATAGGATTCTCAGACGGGGGTTCAACTGTCCAACCGGACCGCCCGGATTATTCATTACTGCCAAAGAAATTAGAGCATAGAGTCCATTAAAGAGAAATAAAATGTGACAGATTTAAAGCTTTTCTGGCCACACTGTGTTGTTTTTTCTTTACAAATCATGGCCTAAGGGTGCCAATAATGACATTAGAACAAGCTGTGATAGAAGTTGGAAACATAGGGAAGCAGCTGCATAATAAACAACCATTCATCCGGATTTAAAACAGATGCTGACAGTTTGTTTCTTCCTGAATCTCCCGTTCCACCACATCCCAAAGCAGCTCTACTAGACTGAGATCTGGTGACTGTGGAGGCCGTTGGAGTCCAGTGAACTCATCGTCATGTTCTAGAAAGCAGATGAAGATGATTTGTAACATGGTACATTATCCTGCTGGA
>CM047976.1:35335687-35347409 GCA_026261665.1 Melanotaenia duboulayi
TCATCTTTATAATCTGATGTTTTGTTGTTGTTTTTTTTTATTCTTATTTATTTTGATTTATGGAATTTATGTAATCTTGCTGGATCTGACTGCAGGGGACAGAAAAAAATGATACTAGTGAAAGGAAGTAAGAAGGACATTTGAAAAAAACAAAGAAAGGAGACAAAGACACAGTAGATAGAAAGCAACAATCCTTCAATCCAGACAACCAACTGCTACACCTGTACAGAAACACCACAGAGAATTTCCTACGGCTTTTACTAAGCTGACAATCATCAAGACTTCCTAAAGAAATAGGAGACAAAAAAAAGAAAAAAAAAAAAAAGATAAATATCTCAGGAAGCCATCGGTCGATGATGATGATGATGATGATGACACCTCTATCAACGGTCAGAGTCAGGAGAATCCAGGGATAGCCCCCACATTCACCTTAGAACATCATGAGGATCCAGAAAGAAGTGAAGCCCAAGACAGTCTATGATAGGAAGAGTGAATACTTCACTATAAAACCTCCTTTATCACCATGGAAACCAGGAGGACCTTCATGATAAATTTCAAACAAAGGCAGAGTCATAGAAGAACACATTAGCAGCGTTTTTAGAGCTGGAATCAAACTTTTCACCACAAAACAGCAAAAGAAAGACATGATTTCTGACTCTGGCTGCTAGCTCCCAGAATTTCTGTCCCACAGTGATGAGACATCTTTGTATTCAGCAGAGTCTTTGATTTCGTGTGACTCCTTATTTGTGTGGTTTGCTTGAAAGGAAGAAATTGGCAGAAGCTCTAAAGGGGACAGTGATGTTCTCACGTTATTTTTACATTCCCATGTAATCACCTGGGGTTTGAACTGTGTTTGGTTTGGATTCCAATGCGTGGTAGAGTCTTTTAGCTGAGCTTCTCCCCGTCATTTTGCTATGCTACATGTTGGCATGTTAGAATTGCTGCTTTCTAGTGTGTTGAATAATCTTCTGTACTGCACAGATCTCATGCTGCTCCCATAAATAAAGGAACCCATTAGATACATTTTGGACTGGACTCCAAAACAGCCTGTAACACCTTGTTTGCAGTCCCTAACTATTCTATATTACCATCAAACACTTGCACAGCGTCGAGCAGTTATCCTTTCATCCCATGAAAGAATAAGCATTTGATTAATTAGTTCAGTCCTATACTGAACAGCTGTAATGTTCCGACTATGTCTGTTTCAGTTGTGGTGTGTTCATGTTCCACAGCTGGTCTGTAACAGAGGATCACACACCATTAACACTTTTTCTCCAATCATCCGGCTATCTGTACAACAGCTGCCATGCAGACACATCCCTCATTATTAAAGCTACTCCGTACAAACTTCTTCTGGCTCCTGGTGATTTAACCTGCTATCACCATCCAATCTCTCTTACTGTCAAGTCTCATGATCACGCACGGTAAAAATCCAAGAGTCGTGAGTGTTTTTATCAACACTTAAATTTCCTTTAAAATATCAAACAAGGTGGATATCTAGTTGTACTTTGTAGCATTTATACCATTTTCTGTTTCTTGTAATCAAAACCTTTAATAACAAAAGCTTGGAGACAGAGGATGTGTGTGATTTCTTTACACTTTGCCTGCTGCACAGAGATCTGAAACAAAATCTAACAGTGATTGTTTGCTTTTATTATAAACACTGTATAAACCTTAAGTATCTTATAAATAAGACAAATAAAGCTGGTCTACCTGTTATATCTGTATCCAAAAAGAAAGCTCAGACACAGAGATAATGGACGGCAGGTCAGGTAGACCAAAAAGCTGCGGTCCTCCTCTCCTGGCTCAGCATGTGCTGGGACTCGTGCTTTTCTAATTCATTTCTGATTAGGGTCTCTGGGCAGCCTTCTTACCACACGGGGAGGCAGAAAAGAAGAGAGACAACTCCTTTCCTTATTACCAATCGATACCACCACGTGTCTCACCTGCACACGGTCCGTGTGTCATGGTGGGAAAGGTCATGAGAAGATTTTTATTTTTTTTTTTAGAACCTTTAACGGGCAGGCAATCAGGTGAGTGATGACAAACTGGATGGATGGGAGCACACTGCAGCTTTAACAGCACCGAGCTGCATGACGGCATGCATGAGCGCTTTCACACGTGTGGGTGTGAATATAAGGAGGCTTGATGTGTGTTACTGTATGTGTGCCAAGTGCTCCACCTACTGCTGAAAAGCTGAAGGACACGACAGCATCAATGATGTATGTCGCTTTCTTTTCTTATTTTTTCCTTTCTTCCTATAAAAAACAGGGACGCTGTAGCCTGTTGGATCACATGCACGTGCTTAAAAAGAACCAGCTGGATTACTGCAAGTATATATGGTGAGGGAGGAGGTGAGGAGACAAGTGACTAATATGAATGACAAGTGTAAAAAGCTGAAGGACTTTCTCTTGTCAGTTCAAGGTGATTCTGCCTTCAGGTGACCATCAATAGTTAACAGAAGCCTCATTAGCTCCTAAATCATTCAAGTATTTGCCACAAAGTACAGGTGATACCCCCACCCTCACACATGCTCAGCAGAGGAATGAGCCGCCTTGACAGAGAATCAAATAGGTAATTATAACCAAAGGCAATTTATCCATATATAATTACATCCAATTAAAGCGCCAGGAGCCTTCCTTTGTAAATGAGGACTGAACAGAAAAATCTTTGATGAATTATCCCACACAGCCTTCCAACTCCTCCATAAATGTTAAACATGGCTAATGATGATGGTGTCTGCAGTTCACTGAATAAAGTGCAGTGAGAGCAGAAGCTCCAGGCAAGAAGAACATTACCTTTGTTGAAGAACATGGAGGCCATTTGGCCCATCTCGACGCGCTCCACGATGTCAAAGTGATCAACGTGACCCAACCGCTCTGGGAACAGAAAGAAGCAGTAAACCACAGGCAGAGAGTGCTCAGAATTAAATTAATACACTTTTTTGGGTTGTTTCAAATTAAACAACTAGTATTTGTAAGGAATCATTATGAAAGCTATTTCCATGTTTACACTTTTTCCTCATTTCCCGTTATTCCTGCTACTATTTACCTGCTATCCTCACAAAACCAACTCAGCTGCTTTGTGGCGCCACCGTGAACAAAAAAACGTCTTCTTGGCTTTTTTCCAGCCATAGAGGAGCATTATTTTTCTTCTTTTCAGACACACATAGAACTTTCTGCTCACTGGTTGATCTTTGGCTGCTCCTGATTGGACATTACCATCAATCTAAGCTCTCTTATTGGTGGAAAATTTGACAGGAAGTAGCTTCATTATCATGTCCAGGTCTAAATAGAGGTCTCTGAGCAACATAGTAGTGACACTGATCTTATAATGAAAATGTGATAATTAATGGTGTTATGTTATCAGTCTGTGGAGGATGATAGAGTTTAAGGTCTGTTTAAGGTTCTAGTTTTCCTAATTTCTCCACATCTCATTTTGTGGATTTACAAAAAGAGTCTCTGAATAAACACTACATTTTGTGGCTGATTGTAAACGTCATAGACGAGATATAAATGCCTTAAAAACTTCCATAGATCACCTAAAGGGTAAGCTAGCCATCACAATTTACTCCACAGAGTTACACGCGATGACGCTCGGGGTGCCAGAGATCTAGCAGAGGTTTAAGGGTTAAGCTCAGAAACTTATTTCAATTCAAAACTTTATTAAGAATTTATTTTACTGAAGTCTGCAAATGCTTCTCCTAATATTATTTTATGTGTTTTGCTTCTGTTTTATTGTTTTATTTCATTGTGTGTTGACCGCTGTCGCGTGCCTTCCTGGCCGGTGTCTCTCGAAAAAGAGATTGTAGTCTTAAGGAACTCCTTGGTAAAATAAAGATAATAAATAAATATTATTCTGAATAAGTTGGAGACCTTGTTGTTGTGAAATTCGCATACACTTAAACCAAAAATCCTCCAACAGAGATCTAGATCTGTCTGTACCTGCAGGTTTTTATCTATGACCCTGCTTTGACATGACTGTGGATAATTACATGCACACACAGGTGTACAGGACTTTATATGTAGTTTATATGTAGATACACAGGTAAGTATATCTTTGATTAGGCAGAAATAAGTAATACGATGCTGTTTTTGTGCATTAAATCCACATTAGAGGTGACTCAAAAGTCAACAAAGCCTGCATCAAAAAGACCTCCTCAGCAGTGATCAGACAGAGTGATACTCACGAACAGACAAGATGGGCTTTGTTTCTGGTTCTGATCGTCCACGACCCACAACATCATCGTCTGAATACTCAGAGGTAGAGTCGCTGTCATCAGTCTGTGGAGGACGAGAGAAGGGATTGGAGCTCTGTTTAAGGTTCCAGTTCTCTTCATTTCTCCACATCAACCACAGTCAGTTAACAAGCTATTATCACAGCGTTTATTTGCTCTGTATGAGACAACATCTGGATATTACAGGCAACAGCTGGGGAGCACTTTGGAGGATAGAAGAGCTGACAATTCACACCATACACAAGCCCAGTCTGCAGATTAATGACAATTAACAGCCAATGATGGTCAACTTTGTGAGCGTCATCATCTGAATTAATGCAGGAGTGATGAGGAGTGACAGACGGTAATGACTGCGACAGACAGGAGCATCCTGGCAGAATAAGAGACTAACATGGGAGAGAATCAGGTGACAGTAAACACTCAGTGAAACTCAAAGTCAAAGAAAAGTCTGCAGCATGTGAATGTTTAACCTCAGCGTCATGCAGGTCAGATGATGTCGCAACTAGGACGTGTCAGCATTTCACAGCATGACTTTGACTTTAAAGCAATCATGTTGTTATGGAAATTTCAACATAAACTGATCTTAACTGGATGAGATACATGACAACAGAGGACATCTGGCAATACCATTTTGGAACTGTTTAACATTTAATATACAGCTAAATAATTCTGGTAAAAACATTTCCGGTGGCTTTTTATGGGGAATGGGTCAATTCTTTCTTTTTCAAGTGTCTTGGTTCCTATCATTTCCTCTAACTACAAGATTATTTGAAGGTTTCCGAGTGAAAGGAAAAATTAAGTAGTACTTTTAGGGAAAACTGAGATCAGTCAGCTGATGCATTTTCATATAAGTCCAACTGGACACTTATTTGAACTACAGGACATCTAAACCTGTTCAGACCAGACGTGTCATATACAAGAATCTGTTCGGTCTCATTTTGTTTCAAAACACAGAAACATAGATTGTTAAAAAACAAAAAAAAGTCAAATGATTAATTCACAAAAAAAAGCTGAAAGTCTGTCCTTTCCTGTGGTTTTTATTTCAGATTCAAAGTCTCATTACACAGGTACACATACCGTATTTAGTGGATGGTGACAGATCTGTTCACTGTTTTTAAAGAACACTCAGGTTTCAGGAGGTTATTTAAGTTCTAGAAAACCATTTTTAATTATATAATGGTAAATGGTCCGTATTTATATAACGCTTTTACTGTACCTGGGATGATACCCAAAGCACTTTACATCATACATCACATTCACCCATTAACACACACATTTACACACTGATGGCGGAAGCTGCCATGCAAGGCGCTCAACCACGACCCATCAGGAGCAATTAGGGGTTCGGTGTCTTGCCCAAGGACACCTCGACATGAACTAAACTTGGCCAAGGATCAAACCGGCAACCCTCAGGTTACAAGACGACCGCTCTACCTTACTGAGCCACGCCGCTTCGTTTTTGACAGTTAAGGTCCAGTGTTAGTGATATATTGAAATCTAGAGACTAAAAACTGCATATTCCACTTGGAATAATGAGAGCTGGTGTGAATGCACCTTTAAAATATCATGATGGGAACCACTGATCCAAGTACAGATTTATATATACACTGTACAACGCAGCAATCCAGTTTAAGATACAAAATCATGGCATGCTTCAAACATCATAATTTAGCTAATTATGACTGCTTGTAGCCTCGTGTTTACATTTATCCATTTATTAGGGTTTCTAAACTCCCAACAGTTAAACTTCATCACCTCATTTAATCAGAATATTATTTTGCTGGAGATGCAGCGTTTCTGGACATTTAAGATAAATAAATGTCAGACTGGAGACTTCAGCCAACACAGATATACCATTTTAACAAGTTTTAAACAATCCCAACAGACAGAAATGCAGATGGAGTGTTTTATAACTCCTGATTTTGACTAATACAAGTATACAGAACCATTTCCAATAATGCCTCACTGTCAAAGGAAAAAGTCTCTACTGCTGTTAAAAGGGTTCACTCAAGCTCATAGAAAAAAAGAGCATTCAGCAGCAAACACTTCCTATTATCCCCTATTGTTTTCCATTACGTGGGAGGAAGCAGCCATGAATCAAGGTGGAGTGTTTGAGGCTCGGTGAGAGCCAGGCATTTATCCACAGCATCATAAGTTTTCAAACCCAGGAGGATTAAGATGGTTTCTGGACCCAGAGAGGGCTGGGGGAAGCAAAGGGTGAGCCATTTGGAGTGTGCAAAGTCTTTTTCATAGTCAAAATAAAAAAGATTTAAGACCTAACTCTTTAACCTGAAAATCACATAAAACTATACGGACAACTTCATTCAGACTAATGTTTTTTTTTTATAGACAGGAGGCAAAAAAAGCACATTAGGGTTGGATAATAAAATAACAGCAGCCTTTCAAATATAAAAAATATAACTTTTTTATTAAAGGGGGAGTTTTTTTTAGCCTTTAAAACTTGAAGAGTTTACAGTCAAATGATTTTCACTGGGTTAGAAATAAAAGCTACGACTGTTTTCTCATAACAAAGTCCAAATGTTAATGAAGAGATATATATGAGGTGATAAAGCCAGTGATGTGGAAGGCCAACCAGGAGTTTTTATAAAGAAATGCTTGTGTGTGCCACATTTTCATAAATATGGCTATCACCGAGTGATTTGTGGGACACAGGGGTATCAATCCGCAGCCGCCATTGCTGCATCACAAAGTAGAAAAAGCACAAAGCCTGAGCAAAAAGAAACTAGATTTCATTGAAGCGCGATCAAAACTGAAATTGTCCAGTGAGGTAACCATGGGAATAGTAATTAAACACCACCTGGACAATGAGGGCCACTTTCTTTGCTGAATCAGCCATGGTGCGCATTCACAGCAGCCAGTGTGTTGATATCCATTTGCTAGCATGTGATGCAGCGCCATAAAGCAAAATGTTGCTGCAAAGAGGCACAGTGTTCTGTCAAGTGCCGTTTCTCAGCCTCATGAGGCTGCAGGGTCACGACGACTCCAGGAAAGTGCATATTAAATGTCAGTGTGGCACCAAAACGAGTCAGAAACACATTATTTTTAAAGCCAGAAAGTTACATGGTCCCACTTTAAACTACAATTTCAAAAGAAAAAAATAAGATAGAGGTAAGATAAGACTTTACTGGTCCCTCAATGGGGGAAATTTACCTGCCACGGAGGCAAGAATGCAGAGGAGAGAACACACAAGGAATAAGGGAGGACAATAACAGTTTTAATTAATAGTAAATTCACTTCCAACATGTTTTATAAATGTTTAGGGAAATGATCTATTGGAGCCATTTGTGTTAAGAATAATTAACTGTAAAGTGTTTCTTATTAAGAATGAGGCAGAATTTGATTTTCAGAGGTTGAATGGAAAACAGTCAGAGCTGCCTTGGGATCATTGTTGATGTAGATGACACTCAGATAATCAGATTACAAAAATGTCTTAAAGACACACAGACCTGGATGATTTAGAATTTTCTCCTTGTAAATTCAGACAGACTGAGGTTGTTGTCTTTGGACCTGAACACCTCAGGAAGTCAGTGTCTAGGTATGGAAGTACTCTGGATGGTATCAACTTGGCTTCCAGTACTAATGTGAGGATCCTTTGAGTTATTTTGTACCAGGATCTGTCCTTAGTCTAGAGCCACAGTCTTTTATCTGCATAACAGTCCCAAAACCTACTGCAATTCCCACACAGTCTATCTTGCAGGCTTATTAGATCCCACATCGGGACAACTAGTGGCAGTAAAGTTGGTGCCGCCATGTTCAGCAAAAACAAAGTTTTACAAATAACAGTAGGTGACATCACCACACACATACTTTCTTTTAAATAAATCTGATTATGAACTTTGTAATGTAGACACATATTTTTATGATATCATTTTTCAGAAGTTCAACATCAACATGTGTTTCAAGAAGAAGCACGTGTGGATGAAGATTAAAGATCATTTCCATCAGCATTTCAGTCAGTACAAAGACAGCATGTTTTCCAGATTTCTGATTTTGATTATCATGAAGCGGACTCAGTGTTAGGTCTGGCCTTTCGACCCTTATCCTCCCCTTTAGTTCTGCTGCTACCTGCCAAAGCTGCTGGCAAACATCCCATGATGCACTGGGCTCCTTTCTCCTAAAAGCTTATAAATGGAAATATATTTATACCCACACTTATTCCATTTTTCAGCCTGCAGGGTAAAGTCAGTGTTTCATTTACCTCTATATTTTGTTGGTATGACACATTTTCACAGCAGAAGGAGAACCATCCGTCTGACCAACATGCTGTTAACGATATTTACTCAGAGTAGCACTAAGAGTTTATGATCTCACCTCCTCCTGCTCTCTTCTCTTCCAGCGCAACTGAGCGTTGGCCGCTGCCATCGCCTCGATCACAAAGGTGGTGGTCATGTAGCTGATGGGAGGAGGGCAACAGCAACAGGTTAATGAGTCTTTTGTAGAGTCACTGATGTCAAGATGAAACACATGTTGATGAAGATAAAGGATCATTTCCATCAGCATTTCAGCCAAGACAAAAACAGCATGTTTTATACATTGGAAATTTAGCATTTTACACTTCAACTGCTGGATGAACTGCATTTTTTACTTAATCCCCTTTTCACAATCCTTAACAAAATTATTTTTTCATAAACAAGGTGAAAACTAAATGATTTTTAACTGCTCCTTAAATTACCCCTACTGCGTTGCCAGGGACACAAAATGCATTGTCATTTATTATTATAGTACTTAAAAGGTTAATGGATGCTTAAAGTGTCTTAGGCTAGGTTCACACTGCAGGCTGAAGTGACCCAAATCCGATTTTTTGGCCCCTATGTGACCTGTATCTGATCTTTTCATGACAGTCTGAAAGACACAGATCTGATTTTTTCAAATGCGACCCAGGCCACTTGGATATGTGGTCCTAAATCCGATATGTATCTGATCTTTTGCCATGCGACTACAGTCTGAACGCCCAGGTCGCATTAATCCGACCTACACGTCATACACATCATTGTTTATAAACTCTTATCTGTAAAGGCCTCACATCAATCTCCCACCTCTCCTGACTGCGACTCCGTACCCACACGTTTCTCTGTACAGACGTTTCTGCCACTGCTCCACAAAATGCCATGGCCAAAAATCTGGCTCTCCACTTCTGTAATCTCCACCTTAAAATGATGCCATCGAAAATGTGCTGGCTACGGTTGGATAATAAATTAAAAACTGCAACATAAGCTCCGCTGTTACTGTCCATGTTTACTTCCGCAAACACAAAGACGTCACACACACGCTCACTGTCACGTTGTCGTGTCTTCTACGCAAGCGGGACACTTTTGGTGCGCACAAAGTTCATACAGGAGATCACATGCAAGTCGCATTTAATTGGAAATGTGAACGGACTCTCAAAAAAATCAGATTTCACAAAAAAAATCCGAATTGAGCATTAGGCCCTGCAGTGTGAACCTAGCCTCATTTGGGGGGCAGGGGTTAAATTACCCATAAAAAAATAAAAAAATAAAGACTTAAAAACTTCAGTGACCTTGCATATGCAATTAAATCTGAATAATATGTTCTGCAGAGAGCAAACAAAGAGGATGAAAAGGAATAAAAACAATAAAAAGAAAGAAAATGTCTTTCAAACAAATCAAACCGGTGAGAACAAGCAAGGAAAGTGGTGACGACAGAGTGTCAGGGAAACTTTAAACTCACCTCATAAATCCCAAAAAGGTGAGGAGTGATAAGCCGACCACCCAACCGGCCGTGGCGAAAGCTTTGGGCATCGTTAGAGCTCCCGTTCCCACGATCAGGTTAAACATGTACACCAGCCCCACCTAGAGAGGAAACAATGGTAGAAACACGACCTCTTTCGTACTTCATCCTCTTTTCCTCCACCTTTTAATTGTGCTGCTTTAATGGCTACTTAATGAACCAGTATCTTTCTTTGTATATGAATTATTTGCTTCAGGTAGTCTTTATTAGGTGTAAAATCTCAGGTTGAAATATATTGGTTTCTCTACTGCACTCTGGCCGTTAAAGATCAAACTACCACCAAAGTGTCAAAGAAGAGCTGGAGTAATTGAGGTAGGACTTCACTATCATGTACCAGAGTGCTTTAATCATTCAAAGCTCTCATTTCCTGGAAAAAAAACATCTGACCTGCAGAAACAAGTCTCATGCTGAGGCAAGCAGAAACACAGATGTACAGAGTGAGCTGTCAAAAGTCCAGACCACAGAGAGGTCTGGCGTGTGCAGAAAATTAAAAGAGGATGTTCAGCTTCCTCTTCATCTTTCACTGCGCTTTCATTACAACAACTTTGCTCGCTTGGTAATATATCAACATAAGTTATGTTATATGTTGGCCCAAAGTTGGTATTTCATTCAATACAAGTGGCAAGAAAGATTAAAGAGTCTGAACGTAAACATGTGGGATTTATGCAACTCCTATCAGGTGGACTTTGAATTCAGACGTATATTTAAGAATTTGATGCTAAGCAGAATTTTTAACGGGGCTTTCCTAAATATGAGAAAGTTAAACAAGTGCCTGATCCTAAATAACCTAACATAGATTTTATTAAACCAGTCCTCAGCATGATACTCACAAATGGGGAGTATGGTTCTCCAGTGTCTGTAATACCACCTGCCATGGTTGATGATGGCAATCCTCAGCTGAAAAAAAAAGCAAGACAGTAAAATTATACTTTTTATTTACTTTATTAAGACCA
This sequence comes from Melanotaenia duboulayi, assembly GCA_026261665.1. NCBI lineage: Eukaryota > Metazoa > Chordata > Actinopteri > Atheriniformes > Melanotaeniidae > Melanotaenia > Melanotaenia duboulayi. Next base: position 35,346,647 of record CM047976.1, read on the forward strand.
TAACTTATGTATAATAATTTCTGTTATCGGTAGTCTGGTGCCAGAGACTGTAGACCAAGAAATGGCAACAATACCAAGAAGAGGTGTCACCTAAGCAAGCCACAATAATCTTGGCAAGCCTTAATGTGGGTCTTGAGCTTATAAATAAATAACATTAACATCAACATGAAGAGGCAGAAGCAGTCAGGCACCATGCATCATAAGAAAGCATCATAAAAAAAAAGAAAAAAACAAAAGATGATAAAGTAACTTACTATATTTACCATATCAGGAGAAAAAAAAACAGTTTTTATTCTCTTAATTTTCTCCAAAATTACTTTGAGTGCAATTATATGCATGTACCTGCAAACATAAACAATCAAGACTTCAATAAATATGCCAGGTTATATACATTTGTGGGCCACTTCTGACAGTTATAGCTCAGCCGTGGCCCTGTCAGGTTTTGGGCGGGCTGGATGTGGCCTAAAGATGGAGATGGATTTCAGAAGCCTCAGGCAAACTTCATCTGTGATGTCAGTGATGGTCAGAATGTGGGCCACATCTGGGCCAAAGGTCATTTGCTATATGGAAAGTGCTTAACAATTTAACTTATTGCGTCTATATATTATTTCCAATTCCCCTATGCGATAAATAAAGTATAATTTATTAAGTTCATTCCGTTTCTTTTTATTATAGCTCATTATAAGTTATTTTTACACCTTTTTTACTTAAACCTCTTCCTGTATTGAATTGTTACATTATTTATTTTTATATATATATATTT
>CM047976.1:35369136-35380800 GCA_026261665.1 Melanotaenia duboulayi
CTTTCAGTGTTACAGCAGCAAAGGTGATATTGTAAAACCAGTGGGAAAAAACAGCATTATAGAGATAAGAACGAAAACCTGTACAGAACAAAAACTATATAAAAAGTCTATATAAAAATCTATATAGAAGTCTATATAAAAGCACATATACTTGATGAATTTACATGTTTGCACAGTAATGATATTACACATCTGTGTGCATTATTAGTTTTTGTTGTGGCTGTACAGTGCAAACTGTTGAGTTCGACAGCAGCAGTTAGGAAGGACCTGCTGTATTTCTCCTTCACACACCGCAGATGAAGCAGCCTGTCACTGAAGGAGCTGCTCAGTGTTGTTAAAAAGTCCTGCATGGGGTGGGACGTTTTCTCCATCAGAGACAAAAGCTTAACCATTATTTTCCTCTCCGTCACCACCTCCACCGGATCGAGGGGGCATCCCTGGACAGAGCTGGCCTTCTTAACCAGTTGTTAACCAGTTTTTCTAGCCAAAGTTCACAACATATCTTGCTTTGTGTTTTTGGCCTTAAAGGTGCAGCATGTAATAAAATAAAAACGTCAATGACAGAAGAAAATAATCTATCATTAAAACCTGTTTCTATTGGTCTCTAATCACTTTGTTAAAATATCTGTCATGTTTTTATTCTCTTGGAAAGAGTCATTTATATATACTTACAGTGAGTCCACGTACGTGGCAGCTGCTATATATTTCCATTATTTTTACTAGAGTGTCTCTGAATGGACAAACAACTCTGTATTAAAAGAGAATCCTCTGAGCTTTAAAACTGCAGCACCAGCTTTGTTTGAAAAGTATGTAAAATTGTATTTATAGAGCACTGATCAAGATAAAAATCACAAAGTGCTTCACAAAGATACAAGAAACAAGAAAAAGAGAGATCGCTGAGTTCATGGACCTCAGGCTCACAGGAAGGCAGTTCCAGAGGCTCCGTCACCTGTTTGACCAGCAGATCACATGACCTCAGAGACCTGCCGGAGGCAGATGACGGCTGACATGAGTCGTTCTTGACCATGAAAAGCTCTATATGTTATGAACAGACCCCGTGACATATTTTTGACAGTTGCTTCACAGCCGTTAGTTCGTAAGTTCATGATGAAGACAGTCATAAATTAATTTTTTTTTATTTGTAATTTTTCAAAGTTTGAACTTTTTAAATTATATTCTCACAGACAAAATACAAAATAAACATTGTATGTGTGATTTACACAGACAAAAATCTACACATTTTTAATTCACACACAACTTTAGATAAATATGCTCAAATGCAAGTCCTACTTGACAAAACTATGTTACACCAAAGACCTGAACCTTAAAAACATCATGTTGCATCTAAGAAAAGCAAGAAACGGATGTTTTGTTGCAATTTCCTTTTTCCTTTGTACTGCAATAAAAAGACACTTTTCTTTTTTAACTTCCGTGCAACAGTTTGCATTTCTTTATTGGTTTTTATTATTTAAGTTAAACAAAATTTATGTTTAAAGGGTAGAAGTCACATTTAACGTGAGATCAAAAATAATCAAGGAGATTAAATTTATTTCGTTTTCTGTACATGTACGTGTATTAAGCAGTGGTAATGACCAGCGGTGTTCAGCAGATCAATCCAAATATTGATAATGTGCCAACTGATATTGATATCAGTCAATACTAATGTGATAACATTGACACTTTAATGTAAGGCTTGAAAACATTAACAATCTTCTTAAAAAGGATAATAAAGTGGTTTTTGGTGGATTTGGTTCACCCACAGCACCTACATACACAAAATCAGCTTCTTTTGGTATTTATCAGAAGATCAGAAGATATTATATTGAAGCAAACTGACTCCATACACAAAACATAAGATCCAGATTATAAAACACATGTCAAAACTAATTTTCAATCCAGCTGGTACACATGAACACCACGCATGCTAACACAGTCACAAAATAACTAGCAAAGAACACATAGTTAATGATTTTGGCCAGTTTTCTGTAGCATCCGGGCTCTCTCTCATCTTTCTTGTGACTTCCAACTTCCTGTTGTGCTGCTTTCACTTCTTCAAGGATTAGTTCCAGCAGGTCGTGGTCACTGAGCTGATCTGGAGGAAAGCATATTTTCTCTGGTGGGAAATGAGAAGGAGAATTCTGCACTGTGAGATCCAACAACATTTTAAGGTGAAATCCTAGAAAAATCCTGTTGTTTTCTACAGTCTCTGACCTCATTCATATTTCTCTCTGTGGAGCAGTGGCGGAGCTAGACTTTTATATATGGTGACCAGGGGGTGAGCCAGACTTTATCTGGGGGGGAGTAGGTAGTAAGGTATACATATTATTCTTAGTATGGGGGCATATGCTAAGAAAGGAAAGTGTCATGTCCATCTCACACAAGACATGGGAAATAAAACATCTTTACATCAAGAATTTTACAAAGGCCAATAGAAAGGTAAGCTGGTTGTTTTGGGTGTAATATGTGGATCCTGATGTGGTAGTAGTGGGATCAGTTCTTGTTTACTGTCTAATGGTGGTGGTAGACTGGATCTTTGTATAGCTAGCTCCACATTGGGAGCTGTCAGGCTGCTGATATAAGGCTGGGGTCTGTCTGTCTCCCTTTCTCTTCATTATTTTATGTTCCTCTACTAAACCAGACTGATTACAGGAAATATTTATCCACATTTCCATGCTGTAGCTACTTTAAAATCAACTAGCAGCCTTGCTAGGCTTCCTGTTTAAATTAAACTGGATCATGTAGCGCTAGCTTGGTTAGTGCTAATAAAGTGGATACTGAGGTACTCTTTTCTTCTGCTTTTCTTTACTCCTGCTCCATTGTGAAAATCTAGATTAACTGAGATGATGTAAAGCCTATAAATACGCTCACTGAAAACTAAATATGACATAGTTTCCCCACTTCACCTTAAAACTAATATGGTACTAGCATATGACTAGATTGGCATTGCTTTGTAGTCGTGCTAACATCAGGTTAATAGCCTGACATAACATTTGTAGTTGTATTTACACAGAGACAAAATCTCTTCTAGAAGTTAAAATGTTTTTAAAGGATGACTAATTAGGAAACTACTAGATCTAGAAACAGATCTAGAAAGACCCTTCTGTCCCTCTCTTCTAGTGACCTGTCAATCACCTGAGGCGGCACCTGGGGTGTCCAGTCAGATTTCAGATGTGGCTAGGGCCACCCTGGTCACCCCTCTAGCTCCGCCCTTGGGTGGGAGTTTTGAAGTGATAAATTTGGTTAAGTACAGAGAATGGCATGTATGAAGACATGTGTGCAGCATTTTAAAGACCATGTATTAAAAATATTGATACAGTGCTATATCTCTACAAAGCAAATAACCGTTATCAAGGTTTAAAATGCAGCTCATTGGAAATTTTAAGCTGCTCTTTACTTTCACTGGTTTCTATTTGTATCTAGAAATCAATCAATAATTAAAATACTATTAAAGTAATAAGAAAATGCATTAATTCTGATATCTTTTCATTTCTATATTTATGTTTTTCCATAAAAAAAAACTGTACCTTTAAAAAAGGTATCAGTTTTATAAAAAAAGACATACCTTTATGACATTTGACTTCCAGTTGAATATCCAGTTGGATAGCTACAGAGCTTTGAGCCTTCTTACCACAATAACTATCAAGATCAGTTAGGAAGCTCATCAGCATGGCTTCGAGGACGCTGAGCCACACCATGGTGAAGACTGATGCGCAGAATTGGGCTACAGTAAAGGTACAGAGGCATTATTGATCAGTGTAACCACTATGCTGATGCCCAGCTCCATAATAGTAAAAATATCTTGTGTGACTGCATACCAATCATTGGCAAGTTGTCTTCAGTGGAGGGCAAAATGTCCTTAAGAATCAGCAGTAAGACAGAGATGGACAAGAGAATTGTCACTTTGAAGCCCATTTTTTCACCACTGTCCTCAGAGATGAAGAAGGAAGCCAAATCCAGGACCAGTAAGTAGAACAGCGGCACAATCAGAATGATAACATAAAGCATAGGCTTCCTCTCCAACGTGACCTGTAACAAGAGTGAAATTAGAAACCAACAGACTTGGAGTAGCAGGGTAAGAGCTTTCCTCATTAATATTTACCTACAATGAACAAAACCTTGCTCCAATATGTCTCTCCAATAAGTATATCATCAATAACAGTTTCCATTTTTATCAGTCGCCACTCTCCTTGAGTAATCATGAACCACTCAGAGATTCTTGTAAGGATTGTGTCATTATTGACTGTTCCTAGTCTGATGGATCTCACTGTTTAATAAAAAGTTGACAGTTGTTAGATCATTTCCTCTCATTAATGTGAAAAACAGACTGAGCAGCTGCTCTCAACCAGCTTTTGTTTACCGTCAGAGCTCAAGGATCTAAATGTGATGCTGCATCGTTGCATATCAAAGGGGAACAATGTGAGGTTGAGCTGACAGGTGTAGGTCAGGCGCTGGCGTGCAGACGTGTGCATCGCACCATTCGGTTCTAAGAGGACCACTGGATCCTTCTGAACACACCCGCTATCAGAGGAACTGGGGGAAACAGAGGAAGCACACGAAAAAGAACATTTAGTCTGTTAATAATGGACCTGCAGAAAACAAGAGCTACACCTCAGACTCTTCAGGCCTCAGTTATAATTATTAATGTTAAAAGTTTATAACAGGACAATTAGAAAAAGACTGAAAAGGTGCAGCTTATTTTGAAGGGCAGCAGGAGAAAACCTCTTCTCTCTAAAAACAACAGTGCAGCATGGCTTAAGTTGGCAAAGCTGCATCTGAGCCACAAGACATTTGGAATGATGTCCATTAGACAGACCAGACCAAAGTGGACATGTNAATGTCCGTTAGACAAACCAGACCAAAGTGGACATGTTCGGTCAGAATGGACAAAACACCAAAACTCAGCATATCAGCACAAACACCTCATATCAACTTTAAAGCACGGTGGTGGAGGATTAATGATCTGGGCTTTGTTTTGCAGTTATTGAGTGGACCATGAACTCCTCTGTGTACCAAAGTGTTCTAGACTCAAATGTGAGGCCATTTGTGGTCATGCAACTACACAAGAATACCCTGGCAACACTGTGTTATCCATTTTATCTGTTGTAAAACATTTCATGCAAATGTTGCTTTTTTGTGGCTTTTTAAACAACTTTACTTTAGTTTTGTTTACAAACGAAAACTCAGTTGTTGTTCTTGCTAAATAGGATTTTGTCCACCAGTAGCACTTCACAGCGTTTTTAGGGAAGACAGAGAGCAACAATTTTATGACAAATACTGGGAATTCTGCATCACTGGAATAGAAATTTTTAAATCTCATTAATGAGTTTCACCTTTAAAACCACACACACACATGTTGCAGTTGTATACATACTCTTCTTCGATGATTATATCTGGGATCCAGACCATGGATCTCGGAACAGTCACCCTGTTTATCCCACAGAAGTCCAAAGGATTCCACGTCAGAAACTCATTCGTCCAGTGCTGACCAGAGAAAAGGGTCATAAAAAAACAGTCTGGTGAATGTGAAGCACGGCTGTCAAGTTAAAGATGCTGCAGAGGTTCGTGTATGATGAAATAAAAACTTTAAATGATCGTTGGGAGCAGTTCAGTCTGCATCGAGAGTCCTACCGTTTCCATCCAAGTGTGACTTGTGACAGTTTGAGACTTTTCATCCTGCAGATAATAAGCAGCAACGTGGTCAAAAATTATCGTACATGAAATTATTAAACTTCAGGAAAACCTTTTATATTTAACCCTCTGATACATAAATTATTAATAAACAGCATCATGTTTTTTCACAAACAATATTTTTCTTCTACAGACATGTATAACGCCACTTTTTTTACATTTGACTTTTTATTTAGTTTATTTTTCTCTATTCAATAAAAACATATAATAATGTGTTGTCACATTTATATAATATTAATATGCTACATAAACCACAGCTGTGTCATTTTCTTGTACAGTTTATCACTAAGGTAACTTGGTAATTACAATGTATGTATAAATGTGGACTTTTATAATACATTTATTTATTTTTCAGTGAGTGGCAGTGTGTTGGGTGACTCACTAATGTCCAATGAAGTGGTTATTTTACAAATATACCACCCACACTCATGCATATACTAGAAAATAGCCTTTAAATAGGTGTCCGCTATAGTGGACACTATGCATTAAAATGCAATCCAAAATAAATAAAAAAGAATGACTTTTTTTTAAAGGACACTATGCATGTTGAGTTAAAGGTGCATTTCAGTGCAATCATCTTAATTCAACCCGCATATCTTTTTATATTGTCAGGAAAATATTAAGACCATTTCTGATGAAGATTTGGCCAACAGTAGATGCATCATCTGAGGGTCCAGATGTATTTTTCACTGATTCATTCCTTCAGTTAGGAAGGAATGAACCTTTTTTTAATGCATGCATGATTCACAGGTCAGACACATACAAAAAAACAAAAAAACAAAACACATTCCTCTGAAGATGAGTGAAGAAAAAAATCATTCCCGGAGACAAACTTTGAAAGAACTTAAGGAAACTGGAAAACTATTGCTCAAGACCTTTTTAAAAGATAATAAAGTCTATGTAGAAGGAAATAAAGAAATGAGGGTGGATCAACACCTTTGCAAGGTGCAATGAGGACGATCACCTTTATGACAGGCTGCTGTAAAGAGCCCAAAGATCCCATTTAAAACTGGCATCTTATCAGCCATTATATTGCAGGGAAAGCTCAACCATCTACACAAATTCTAAAAAAAGAAACTTACCACATCTAAAATGCCATACACAAACATGTCCATCTGGACTGAAGTGGTCTTGGTCCAGTTTGTTACTGGTCGCATGATTTCTAAAACTTTATTTGATGCTGTCAGGTTTAGGTATTCCAGTAGACCGTAGTATGAGCATTCTGACATCTGACTGCTGCAAACACCTGCATAGAAGAGAGTCAGAAACTCGCGTCACAAACCTGAAAGATCTTACCTTTAACTTTCTACATCAGATTATATGTAATCATCAAAGTTTAATGTATTAACTCACCAAATAAAGCAAGAAAAAAAAGAGTCCACAGAGCTGCCATGACTGTTTGCCTTCAGCTCAGTCTGAGTAATCCCTTTTAAACCATAGAGCTGCTTACATTTACAAAGCAACAATGAGACGGTGATTGATCTTCGAAATTGCTCTGCCAAAGTTTAAAGCAGCTGCTCTTTGTTCCTGAGCTCTGTGGCCAAAGGACATTGCACAAATCATCTAAAGGTTTCTATTGCCAACCGGCAGCTGCGGCAAAAACGTCAATATTTTAGTGTAACAGAAGGTGGCAGAGGCGAGGTTTTATGTGTGTTTACATCACCTGTGCTCAACAGTAAGCAGGAAAAAGACAGTTTGTTAGATAGATTAGTTAGATAAACATTTTTCTGGTTGTGAGTTTTTGGGACAAAAGAAAAAAAAAAGTAAAAAGAAAAATTCATTCCAGGTAAAAAAGACTGTGATTTTACTAAACTCCTAAAATCGTCCACAGCAAATAAACAGAACTTTCAGCTTGCAGGTTCTGTTCTGCAATCATCCAGTTTTCTTCAAGTTTATTTATAAAGCACATTTTCTGTAACAGCAGTTGCCCAAAGTGCTGAACAATAGAACAAAAACACTCCACAGTTGAAAATAAAACACTACACAATAAAACAATAAAAACCAATGAAAATAAAAACAGAAATAAAAAACTGATAAAAAAGATCACATCTATAAAATAATAAAAACAACAAAACTAGAATTAAAAACTAGAATAAAACTGAAAAATAAAACATGCGAATGTCAAGCTCAGTTTTGTTCAAAAGCCAGCACAAAGAAGTAGGTTTTGAGTAAAGACTTAAAACCAGCGACAGACTGAGGAGCTCTGATGTGAAGGGGAAGCTGTTCCGCAGCAACAGAGAAAGTCTGTCACCCTGGATTTAAGTCTAGCATTTGGGACCTTCAGTAGGAGCTGTGAAGAGGACCTCAAAGTCCTGGCTGGAGCATGCTGGTGTAGCAACTCTGACAAGTATGAGGGAGCCAAACCATTAAAGGCTTTAAAAACAATTAATAAAATCTTGTACTGGGTCCTAAAACTAACAGGAAGCCAATGCAAGGAGGCGAGCACAGGGGTGATGTGATCACGCCCACTTGTCCCTGTAAGCAACCGAGCAGCAGCGTTTTGGGCAAGCTGCAGTCGATGTAGAGATGACTGGTCAATGCCGTAATACAGGGAGCTGCAGTAGTGTAAGCAGGACATAATGAGCAGGTGGATAACTTTTTCAAGGTCATGCTTGGGCAGGTAGGGCTTTAACTTGCCAAGCAGCCTCAGATGGAAAAACACTTTTTACTTCAGAATTAACCTGCTGGTGGAAGTTAAAGGAGTTGTCTATAATCACACAGTTTTGGTTCAGGAGGCGGACACCTCTACCTTCAGACCAGGCTTCAAACTTTCCTTTCTGATAAATCTTATAGTTAGTTCTGGCTTGGTGACCCTGACCCATCGCTTTAGTTCTGCTGCTATAGGCTGAAGCTGCTGGAGGAGGTCCCGTGATGCACTGAGTTTCTCCCTGCACTTTCCTCTTTGTTCTCCACATATGACGTTATCATTGTCTTTAACTGGTGTTTCTTAACTTTCTCAGCTGGTTTAAAGCTCTTTGACCCCTTTGTCCTATCTTCTCCAGCCCCAACCAGTTCTGGCAGATGGTTGTCTTTCCTGGTTCTGATGGAAGTTTTCCTGCCTGTTAAAGACACACTACAGAACTTTTTCAGATTTTGTGAATGCCCCTCCTCCATCGATGGATAATCCAGGATCCATCTTCCTGTATTGTGACATCCCTATGGCCAGTAAAAAACAGTCTTATCTTGACTCGTCTTATCACTTCCTCTGTCTCTGTCTCTTTTCTCTGATGATGTCATCTTCTTTTCTTAAGGGCAACAACCATAGTGCGCCTTCAGAAAGGCCAATGTGTTGATATCCACTTGCTAGCATGTAGCAACGTAACATTCAGCTGCAACATCCTGGCAAAAAAAGATTTGACGTGGTTCCTCAGCCTCAAGACGCTGCAGCGAAATGCACATAATAGATGTCACTGTGCCATCAAACGAGTACAGAACGTAGAGTTTAAAGTTCGGAAAGTTACATAGTGCATCTTTAAAAGGGGGCTTTTCCTCTCCAGTCTCCTCTCACAGCTCAGGATGGAGGATTGAATCAAAGCGAAGATTTTATGCAACCCTGTTTCCCCAGCTAGACAATTGTTTTCATGGTTTATGTGAAGTTATTTTAGACTATTCTGGATCATAATTGTTTGAATTGGATGATAACTAAAATGTAATTAACAGAATTGGACTATTTCTAAAATGCCTTAAGATGACTTTGCTGTATACTACTGTACAAATAAAGCTGAACCGAAGGAAATTTAATCTCAGGAGCCCGACTCCCCCTTCCATGTCCTTCCTGACAGATCACAAACACACCAGATTCATTTTAAATTCTTTTATTCCATCAGACATTGTTAGCAACAAGAGAGGCAGCAGCACTTGTTTCCCACAATTTATTCCAAAAAATAATAAAGCTGTCAACACAGCTTTTTTTTTTCCAAAAGATGATACCATATTGGCATATTTCCTTGAAGCACATTGGTGAAAGTGTAAAAAAAATTCATCTTCCGACAGATTAAACCCGTAGGCCAGAGCTTTGGCATTAAAACTCCTGCTCCTCATATAAATCAGGTTATCACATAAATCCCTTTACAGTTTTTACCCAGCAAAAAAAGACAGACTTAAAACTCCTGGATACATCTGGGTCAGGGGTACACATCTGTAGGCAGCTGGAAGCCTTTAAAGGTGTAAAAGGAAATGTCTCCGTGGTCGACGACGGCAAAGACGACAGGGATGTCTCCGCTCTGGAAAGCCAGCAACTTGATGGCTCGTAGGTCGGGCACGGGACCATCGAAGCTGATAGAAAACAGAAAGGGTTTCACATCACCTCAGTTCTCAATAAAAGAATCAAAGATAATAAATCATCTTATCGCCGCCTATCGGAACAGGAATAAAAGCCTGTTTCATCTCATACGCTGTTTTCCTGCAAGCTGATCCTGAGTAAACAAGCAGATGCAGAGTCTACCTACCTGCACACACACATGCGAGAGTACGGTTTGCCCGGCTTGCTTTTCTTGAAGTCAGCCACCGAATCGGGCTGGTAAACATTAAAACAAATCCTCCACTCCTCTGAACCGTTTAACCTGAGTGGACAAAGGACATGAGGTTTTACTGAATGATGTTCTCTCTCCATCAAAGCATAACTCATCACGCCTGGTGTACAGGAACAGAGCTGAGGCTTTGTGGGTTTGCATATGAAAGATGGTACAGTGACAACAATCCCAACTGATTCATCTTCATTCACAGGTGACTCAGAGCCGATGGCCTCTAATTACAATGACTCAGCACCAGGTCATGTTTGGCATTATAACACACACTACATGATAACAAGAACCTGGCACGAACTAGGGCTGCAACTAATGATTAGTCATCAACAATTAAAACAACTAGTCGACTAATCAGATTATGTATCTCATCATTTTTAACTGGCTTTTAAATCTTGCATGAGGTTGTTATGTAAGACAATGGTCAACTAATTAACCTGAAACTGACCAAAGGAATAAGAGATAAAAACATTTAGAGGGACAGCAGATGTTAGATGTTCTGGAAAAAAAGTCAGAGGCCAGATTAAAGATGGTTTGGACATGTAAAGAGGAGGGATTGCAAAAATATCTGTAGCAGGATGCTAAGGTTGGAGCTACCAGGCTGGAGGTCTAAAGACCAGCGCAGAGATTTATGGATGTAGCGGACATGAAGTTAGTTGGTGAGAAAGAAGAGGAAGGAGATGAATGGGTTAGATGGAGGCAACAGCATAGGGAGGGTGAGTGTTCATGCATGTGTGTGTCATTATTTTTAGATTCTTAAAAGCTAAAATGGGACAATTTGACCCAAAAACACAAGAGGAGGGTTGTGCAGCCTAAGGGTACCATCATTTTTGTCCAGGCCAATTTCATTCAAATGTTTTTAAATGACTCTGTTTAACCAGCATTCAAAAGCAATCTCTGATTTTTATTAGTTCATTTTCAGTAAATGTTTGTGTTATTTTATTTCAGAGAGCCCATAATTCTGCCCATGTTGTAGACAAATGCTCCTTAATGTGTGTCTAATACAGGCTTTTAAATGTACACAATCCAGACTCGGGCTCTGACTCCTGGCAGTACATTTCATGATTATCCTGTGATCTGTACAAGCGTCTCTTTCAGTCATGAAGATCAAAGACGGACACAAAGCCAGCTGGGATAAGAAGACCTGAAAGAGATTTTAGGATTTGTGTGTGCAGCAATTATTCCTGACAACCTCATTTACAATAAATTTGAAAGTTGCAACAGCAAATTTGATGTGTCATTGTTATTTCTGCACACAGCTACTTCCTGTATAACTGCAGCACAAAACCTGCATGTCTGTCTGTGAGATTTTATACACACATTAAATCCCATTATTGGGCCAAATTATTTAAAATAATTACATTAAACTTTTCTAAAAGTCTCCTGCTCATATTTTTGTCTTTTTCCAGAGTGAAAGGTCTAGTTCAGAGGTCCCCATCCCTGGTCCTCAAGG
>CM047976.1:35403734-35417676 GCA_026261665.1 Melanotaenia duboulayi
GATTATGTGATTACTATATGAGTATATAAGCATANTACTAAAACGTAATAAGAGAACAAGCAATAGGAACACCCAATATGTGAATGTAATATAAATGGATTATTAATAATAAATGAATAAAGGAAATGATTACAAGTGTGATTACTATATGAGTATATAAGCATAAGCAGCATAATTTCTTCCACAATAGCACATTTCATGTACAAGACAATTCAAACTGCTTTACCTAAAACATTAAAAGCATTGCAGCGGGGTGCAGGAAGCAAGTGCATTAAAAACAAACTTTAAAAGAAATAATAGAAATTAAACTGCATAAGTTTTAGACCACTTTAGTCATTGTCCAGCAAAGTAAGCTGACATGCTCCACCATCACCGATAATCATCCTGTGGGCTCAGATTTTTATGTTTGTAGCTCACTGAGACCAAGAAAACAGCTTTCGAAGCAGTCTTAAAATGTATCTGTATAAGTAACAAACATCAACAACATCACACTTAACAGAAGAAGATATTTTTAAACCACAACATCAAATAAACACCATCAAATTATCAGTAAGTGACAATGAAAGAATTTCTGCAGCCAGAAGTGAAAAGGACAAGAGTGATGAGAAAAATCTGACACTTCGGAGTGAACTCGTAGTAATACATGTCAGTTATGTTCCAGTAAGACTGTAAACTGCTGTTAAAGAAAAGAATGAAAAGGCTTCTGTCCTCCCACCTGTCCTGCCTCCATCACAGGTGGAGCTCTGATTCAATCCAGGAAACAGCTCACCCGTGTGGCAGTCTGGCAGGTGGAGAGACGTCTTCTTCTACACTAAACAAACTGTAAGTCTGAATTTAGCTGCTTGTTTCTCCTCTGCAGTGTTTGCTTCTTATTTAAGCTCAAACCTTGATCTCTCTGGAGCTCAAAGACCAGAGAAAAAATCTAGAGAAAAGACACCATGGATTCAGAGTCTCGTCTCTACCTTTAAGACAAAACAGCTTCTTGCTACTTCCTGTAATGTATCGATGGGTCAAACTGGTTTTACTGATGAGGCAAAAATGGGGCTTTGCCTTTCTATAACTTTGAGCCTCTCAAGTCAGGCAGGTTTTTCAAGGTTTTTAAGGTCAGCATTACAACATTATCATGTTCTTTATAATCCACCACTGTGTTTTTAGCAGTGCATTGTTAGTGCACGCCCCCAAGTTCAGAATACGTCACTGAAGCTTTTTCATTGATTTCCAGGAATTACCAGACTCACCACTTTAAAGCTCACACTGAGGAAAAAAGCAAGAGAAAAGTGTTTAATTGTTTTTTTTTGTCTTTTCTTTTTGACAAAAATAATAAGAAACCGTGATTTTTTTTTATGACAAATGGTTGAGATGACAGTTAAAGAAGTAACAATAGTGAAATAATCTAAATTTGAAACAGTGGTGGGATAACATGCCCAAACTAAGGCATGGCTCGGGCAGGTTTATTTCCACACATTCTCAATATAATTCATGGTAATCTCTGAGAAATTTGCTTTATCAATGGCTGTTAAAGGGTTAAAAACAAGTTGAAATATTAGTTTAATGTTTTTCTTCAAATCGTTAACAGACCCTTTGTGATCTGCAGATGAACCTCTTCTCCTACGTCCCCACGTCCCTGGTGGATGTGGTTAAGTCCTTGTGGAGCATTGGGACTTCGGTGTATGAGTACCAACAAACTAGAGCCATGGAGGAGAAGATCCACACTATTGAGAAAGGCCTTTTTATCCATCATTTTCTGATTTTAGCCCTGACAATTGGCTTCATCCTGCTCCTGACCTACACAATATGGAGAAATCACTAGAAGTTCACCGACCGACCAGGACCTCTCCATCTAAAGCCAAACACCCACAGGATGTTGTTCCATTGCAGGTTGTCTCTTGGAAACTGTCATTCACATTTACTATCGTACTTTGCTTTGAACGACTGTTCAAAAACAGTCATCAATTTTGACAATCTTGACAGTGAGTGTGGACAGATGAAGGAGAGGAAGTGAGACGAGGTTGTCTGAAAAGCAGTGATTGGGATTTGAAGATGCCCTAATGATTCATTTCATAAATGCCTTTCTGGTCAGCTGTTTCGAACATTTTACATGCATAACTGTTCCTTTGCCCATTATAGAGGTGTGGATTGCAGTAATGTTTCTAGAAAGTGTCTCCTCTAATAATATTCTCATCTTTGCTCTTTTCCTTTTCCTTTTGTTTAGGACATTTTTGTCAGAATTTAGAAACATAAAGTCAGAATTTAGAGAGATTACATCAGGATTTTAACTTTATTTCCTGGTTAAAATGGTCTTCTGTAGTATTAAATTCTTCTATTGTCTAAATAAAGTTTCTAAATGAATATTTAAGGGATCTTAGACTTGAAAACAAACATAAATAATTAATTGTGCTTTTCTGAATAGAAATCCCATCAATGCTTTTCTTTGGAAATTAAACTTCACACATAAACAGGATAAAATAGTATGAAGGTTTAGTCGGTTTTAATGGGATGGAGATGCCACAAAACTTTAAAATTTAAAATATACTTTGGGTCATGTGATTGGAATTGTACAAGAATGTGTGGCTGTGGATTAAGTTTTTCAAGCTTCCTGTCTCAGACATCGGCTCTAACTATCAACTATCAAACAAAAAGAGATAAGAGCAAATATGCTAGTCACAACATCACAGACGATAAGGTGAACTCTAAACGGTTAATGGCTGCACCATTCAAGTCAAGTCTGCAAATTACAGCAGTGCCGGAGCTTTTTTGGGACGCTGCTAAATATTCTGGCTCAGTGAAAACACATCAGCAGTGTCTAAGTCAGTGTGCGCTTGCAGGCCTAATTTTAGTCCTCATTATGTTTTTGGGTCAGTGGTTTAGCAGTCATGCTCTCATTCCCAGCTACATCCGAGAAAGTTATGGCCCTATAATTTACCTCCTTTTTTCCATAAAGATGTTGTATTTATGTCTCCGTATTTAAGCAATGCAATTTAGGATAGAAATATGATATTTAGTCTGTGAGTTAGGAGCATGGTGTGCTGATTAAATTGATAAATACAAGTTAGCAGGCCAGATGATAAATTGAAACTAGCATAAATGGAACATTTCAGAAAAACCTGAAAAGATGTTTGACAAAGAAATAACATCTTTAAGGTTAGTATTTTAGTAAATATTCTGCTAATTTTAAAAAAAATAATGTTTGGTATTGTATTGCTTCAGTTGATTCACATCTCAGGGCATCCACACATATTTATTCTTAATTGAATTCATGACAGCCTGTTCAATATAACCTTCGCACAATTTTAAGTAAATTATTGTTTGGTAGATTCTTGGCATTAAATATAAAGCTATAGGAAAGCCTGCCTCTTCTCTTTGGAAATGGAGCCACGTTTGTAAGGAAAGTGTGAAATGAGCAGCAGGGTTGATTATACGGGCTGTGTCCACGAAAAACTAGCCAAATCTCTGCAAATGTCACAGCTTATTCTACATAAAACAAGATGTCTGACTGTCAGAAGTCTTCTTTGGTGTATTTTAGTTAGATTGTTTCTGTAGCAGTGTATATCATAAATTGATTTTTCATGAAAAGTAATTATTTATATGATATTAACTACTACTCAGTGGCTGTAATCTTTATCAGTAATAATCTACGAATTACTGATTATTCACAACTATTTTTTTATTTTAGATTAACTTCTTCTTCTTGTTTGAATCATTTTAAATTAAAACAGTATTAGAGTTTGGTATCTTTGAAATTATAAATACATTTCTGGTTCCATTTAATATTGGCATTAATAATGCTATTGGACTACTGGGTACTTCGTTAAACTCGTTGAATCGAAGGAGAATATATGCTCGCGATGCAGCAGGCGGCAAACATG
This sequence comes from Melanotaenia duboulayi, assembly GCA_026261665.1. Classification (NCBI taxonomy): domain Eukaryota; kingdom Metazoa; phylum Chordata; class Actinopteri; order Atheriniformes; family Melanotaeniidae; genus Melanotaenia; species Melanotaenia duboulayi. Next base: position 35,407,601 of record CM047976.1, read on the forward strand.
TGTCCGTCTGCCTCCAAGTCATAAGGCAACCAATAACAGCTCAGACCGTCAACAGTCAGCACGATGATTGGTTAGAGCAGTTAGAAGGCGGGATCTTTCAATCCGAGTCATCCTGCAGCCCACAACGAATAAATTCCAAGTAGTGAGGTCAGGGTGAATAGGGCGGAAGTTGGGCGAAACTATCCTTCAAAATTAAGGTGTATCATTGAGCTTTCTTAAATCTTTTTACAGATAATGTCAATAACGTAGTGTGTTTTCCAATTTAACTTTATTTATAATAGTCACACTTGCATATTTATGAGACAAAAATCTAGTTCAAGGTGTATTAAAGATGTTTATTCCTTCATTAGAATTTATTGAGAAAATTATGACCGGATATGCTTTGTGTTGTGTTGCTTTCTACTGTCTTTATCCCCGCTTACTAACAGGCGCAAGGCGAGAAGAAGTGTGAATTTTGGTTAATAATTGCACCAAAATTGCCGAGCGTGTATCGTTGTCATGTTTAAAGATCTATCGTATAGCAGCGACTTTCATGTTCTTAGTTGGCAAAATCAAGGGTCTGGACGATGCTAACCAGTTAGCCCGGGTTAGCTGGCTAAGGAAGTTAGCCAGCTAGCTAGCATTCCGCGTCAGTTTGCCGGAGGCTGTTTTCTTGTTTCGCACATTTCCAGCTTGTTCTCCAAAGTTTAACTGTTAAACTGGCTTCTAAACTAAAAACACTGGACTGATGCTTTACTGGTGTAATATAAAATATAAAAGATCATAGTTATAACTATTANATGTAGAATATAAAAGATCATAGTTATAACTATTATTTAAAATGAGGAGCCAGTTGTGTTTCTCGTAAGCGGGTGGTTTTCCACCAACGCTACCCTTTTGTTTTGACAAAGGGAAAGAGAGGTGAATTTCTTCATCCTTTTTAAAAAACGCACCTCATATTAGGTTGTGGAGGAATATATTTGGTCATTGTAGTTTTGGCAATGGCTCCACATAAGCAAAGCACTTCAGTTGGAGGCCACCAGGTAGGTTTTGGTTCTGGAGGAAAAGCCAACGGGCTGTACCAACCGTCCTCCGTCGTGATGGCTGCATCCAAGAAGACCAACATGGAACTTATTCAAGCCGACCATGAGCTGTTCCTGCAGGCTTTCGAGAGTAAGTCCCTGCAGTTATCAAGTTGCATTTCTAATTTATGAGTGTCCGGGTTTACTTTTATGATCAGAGGAAGTTTGACTATGGCCATGTGAATGAAGAGATGAGTAGTACAGATCAATTTGCAGCTGTAAATAGTTTGGACTGTCATCCACAAGTTAAGTCGAAACTATATTTGGATTTTAAGCCACATTTAGTCCGCATATACTATTAATTTCATGCGCTGCAGCACTATAGTACATAAAAATTCTTGTCATATAATTTGTATCTGCAGGCTGCCAGGTTGTTTCAAGCAAAGCGTATAACAAAATAGAAGCAGACAGGCATTTTAGGATTTAAAATATGTCTGCTACGGCTACCCAGGAATGTATTAAGTGTCTCTCAAACACTGATCGTTTTCCCTGTTTTTAATAGGCGCGTTTTATTGTCCATAAATTGGCAAAAATTGGGGAAAACTAAAGTAACCAGAATACAAAATGATGCCTTCATGCATCTTTAGACAAGTTCCAGAAACTTAATTATCCCCTGGGGGAGAATCAGTTAGAAGCAGTGAATAGAACAGGTTCTTGATTATTAAAGTTGCAGCTGTTTGTTCTTTAGCTTGATCATTGATTATGTTTTGGTAGTTTGATGTTTAAGCTTCCAGATTTTTATTTAAATCTGATTTAATAACTATTTATTTCCAGAGCCAACACAAATATACCGGTTCCTCCGCACAAGAAACTTAATTGCTGTGAGTGTTGCTTTTCTTAGTCATATAATTAATTTAGTTGACTAGTTGACATGAGATTAAAACAGTGTTTCTTTTTCTCTTCTTGTTACATTTCAGCCTATATTCTTGCACAGGACGCTCACATACATGTCCCACAGAAACTCAAGGAATAACATTAAAAGGTAAATGCAGTTTTGCTAATAAATGATGAAGTGGTATTCCTTTAGCACGTGCTTTCATTCAACCTTTTGGGCTTGTTTTTCCCTTTGTTTTGTTTTAAACTTGCTTGATTAAAACCTGATGTTGCATAGTTTACCTATTAGAAAGCAGGTCAACTGTTGTCGTGAGTGAAAGTAGACAGACATGATGGCTGCCATAGGTGGGGGGCCAGTTAGATCAGTTACAGCTGAGATAGGGAAGCGTTTTTCAGTTGGGCTGCTTTGCATACAGATGCCACACAAAAGAATAAAGATCCTGCAGATATACGTGCGGCTGCTTGTGGTTCAGCTTGCACTGAAGGCATGTGTTAATGTACAGAGCTGTAGTACATGTTATTTATTATGTTCAAAAAGCATGCCCTGCATAGATAAAAAGGACAGTATTGATTGCTACAGCTGAACAACATAGATGCAGGTTGATTTTTGAATAATAATTAGTGTCTCGGGCAGCTTCTTTTCATTGGCGTACTTAAGGTATTGAAATGATTATTGTTTTGGTGCCAAAACTTAAAGATATCCAGTGACAACATGTTGTGTTGACAGCTGCAGTTGGAAAGAAATCTGACACAGGAAAGTGCAAAACAAAAGAAATGAATCTGAGATGTTAAAGTTGCTGTTAGGCATGGGCACACGTGTTCATTGTCACAAGTTAAAGATCATATCAAGTCACTGATTTAAGAACATGTTTTTTGAATTCTTTATTTTCAGATGCTTTAACTTTTGTTATATCAAAAGGAATTTAAAATACTTTTTTTCTTTTAATTAAAGCAGCTTTTTCCAGTTAGTTTTTTTTTTTACATGCACTTAATCAGTCTTTTGGAGCCCGTAGCGTTGTGTATTCCTGAACTGAACCAGAGGTTATGGACTCGTATTCTGTTGCTGAGATCAGTTTCAGTTTCTGCTGCACTGGTGCATGCTTCACTCACATGTGGCACAGATTGTGATTTGCAATGAACAAGCTCTGCACAGGCCACAGTTATTACCTGTCCACAAAGCATGGATTAACAAACTGCAGAGACAGAACGGTTGTGGATTTTACAGGACAGATTAAATATTAATGTTCTGCTGTTATTCAGTNTACAGGACAGAATAAATATTAATGTTCTGCTGTTATTCAGTCAAAAACTAGTATTTATGCAAGGTGAACTTGTATTGTGTGCCCGCTGTCCGATCAAATTGCCAGTCTCTATCTAAAGCTCTATTCTAAGCTAATTTTCCCCATATTGCTTCTTTGAAAATGCTTCTATCAACTATGTCCACAGCCCATTTATATCCGGCTGTCCTTTACATATTTCCGATTGCATTGTGCTGCAGATAAAGTTAAGAAAGTCCCACTCTTCAGTCTCCAACACGAAGAAAGCATTCATTTATTCAGCCAGACTGTATGTATAAAGTGGTTTTCTGAGCCTTGCAGATGTTTCCAGTTACTTTAGCTTGTTAGACTTCTGCACAGGTTTACGTTGGACAGATTTTTATGTGAGGCCACCAGATTTTTGACTAACGGGTACACTACAAGACCTAACAATTAGAGCCAGGTGTGCCTTTTTCTTTTTCATTTCAGTTCAAAACACAAAACGTAACGGACCATAATGTTGGTAGCTGACAGCTTCGCCAATTAAACTAAATACTCTGATGTCTGTTAAAACAGACGCATGAAGGGAAAATGAAAATGTGCTGCATCTACTCACCTAATACCTGATACTGATTACATTGCTGCCTCTTTTAATCATATTTCTCAGCTGCTGCCCCTTAGTTTTAAATAACTTTATGTGGAAGTTGCTTCCAGCAAATGTAAAACTGTTTAGTGCCTTTTGCAGGTACTTGTGATGCAATGCAAAAGTCTTAATCCAGGACTGATTCCTCTAGATTTCTCTTCCAAGCAGCCAGACTTTGCTTTAATCTTTTAAAGTGGTTTTGATCAATAGTGTTGGCAGCTTTTTTCCTCCATTATTTTGCATCCAGTTCTTGTTCCTTAACATTTTCAGAGAAATCTGGTTTGTGTTTAACACTGAATTATGAATCATTCGAGAAAAAAAAAACAACTTTAACGTTGGATCTTTAGGCTCTTTATTAGCAGCAGTCAGAAAGATGCAGAAATTGTTCCCATTTCTTTACTTTCATCTATGACGAACGGCAAAGAAAACACATTTTGACAACAGAAAATAGGATTTTAGCAGCAACAAGGCGATTCATGTGTTGGATAAAAACACAGCACTTCTCACATCCTTAAAACATAAAGACAAAAGAAGAATCAGGACAAAAAAAAAACATCTGCAGCAGATGAACAGGGTCAGAAAGTGATGTTATTAGAAAAGGGCTGCATAAGACATTTAATTCCAAAACCACTGAAACCATTAAAGCAGATTGTTGGTGATGTTAAAACTGTTATCTGCTGCAAGAAAAAGTAAATATGAAATATTGATCTTCCAAGACACTAGAGTACTGGGATGAAGATAAACGGGAAAGATTGATTTTGTTCTTGCATGGAAATATGTAAGACTTGATCTAAATTTGGCACTCAGTTCGGACTCACTGGATCCATGTGGACTTTTTGGGATGTGCATTGATTGACGAGTCTGAGTAGTCATGAAGGACGACCTTTCTTCTCTGCCTGCCTGTGTTCAGTGTGTAAATGACATTTAATGAGCTGAAAGTGTGTGCTGTTGATGTCTGAAAAGATTTGTAGGAAGCTGGAGCGCTCTGTTATTGATCGCATTGGGTCAGAGTCAGTCATGTATTTATTGCCCCGAATGGGAAGCTTATTTTCCAGACAGATCCTCGATAGAGATCATTACAAACAATAAAATCTCTACTCACATGGATATAACATGGCTTTCCAATGAAATCACCTAATTAAAACATGCAAATAAAAAGATATTTAAATAAAGAAAAGAAAGTGGAACGAAGAGCTGAATCAGAACCTGAGAGATGAAATGAACCGAATACTGACACGCAAGCTTCTTAGAATTAAAAAATAAAAATTCAGTTTTTGCCATGTGCTGTATTTCCTTTCATCTTAATACGCATTTCACTAAATTGCTGCACCTATTTCCTGTTTCTGTGGAAATTTGTAAAGAAATGAGTGTTTTAAGTTTTTTTGTAGGCAGTATTTACTCACTTGCATCCACCGATAGTTCGCTTCCATCCAGCAGTATCACCATCAGAAGCTGCTGGAAAATCTCAAGCATTCTCCAAGAAAATGTTTAAAACGTTCCTGACTTTGAGGGAGATGTAAGAACTTGAATGATCCCGTTGACCTGTTTGGGAAAAGCCCATGCTGGGGTTGTTGGTGAAGGAATTTGTCTCCAGAAAAAGTGGATTTGTGGACATATTTCCTGCATGGTGATCAGTCTTCTGCCTGTACAATGTTCTCCTGTGTGATTTCTAACTGCTGCTGTTTGTGTGCATGGACAGGAGAAGCTCCAAAGTGGACAATCTGCTGTTTAAAGTGGAAAGGATGAGAGGAGAGCAGGAGACTCACAGGTAAATGCTCAGAGCTGAAAAATGTTGTTGCTTCTGTGGACATTAAAGCAACAAACATATCGGGCTAACCTCACACTGGTCCAGATTGAAAGGAGCCACTTTAAAGCTCTCCTGTTTTTCTTCTTCCCCAGTTTGACCTCTAATCTGCAGCTCACCTTCACCGGCTTCTTTCATAAAGCTGGTAGGTTTGCTCCACTCAGAGTGGGCGTTCGTCAGACATGGAAACCTCTATCAGTCTTTTTTTTTTGTGACTTACAGAGAGTCTTTCCTCTTTCCATTTTCAGTAAAACCTTCGCAGGATGAGAATGAGCAGAACTCTGTATCTCTGGAGGTCCTGCTGGTCAAAGTCTGCCACAAGAAGAGGAAGGTGTGTGTCATTGTCACCAATGAGAAAATGAGACTTTCATCCATTAACCCTTAAAACTTTGCTACATTGCTGGTGGCCCTGACACTGTCACCCTTATTGTCAACAGTGTCTCAGGAATGGTAGTGTGTGACTCTGTGGGGGGAATTGTGATGGATAGTTACCCTTTAGTTGATCTACTGAATTTTCCCAGGCATTTATATCCCATCCGGGAGGTAGACAATCCAACCACAAAATGTGGTGTTTATTTAGAGACTATATGGTAAATGCCAATTTCCATTATAAAAAAATACTATCACTACTTTGTTACCAAGAGACCTCTATTTAGACCTGGAAATGATGATGAAGCCACTTCCTGTCAAACTTTCCACCAATCAGAGAGCTTAGATTGACGGTAATGTCCAATAAGGAGCAGCCAAAGATCAACCAGTGAGCAGAAAGTTCTGTGTTTGAAAAGAAGAAAAACAATGCCCCTCTATGGCTGGAATAAAGCCAAGAAGACGTTTCTGATGCACAGTGGCGCCAAAAAGCAGCTGATTTCCATGTTTCCAATGTTCAATGTTTCAATATTTATTATTGTTCCAATATTTTTTCTCCTGAAAGCCAAGACTTGAGAGAATGATGTGCAGATGAGAAAAGGCTTGGTCACTGTTGATCTGTGTGTTAATTCTACATAGTTCTGTTAGTAATAAATTCTGTTTTCTTGTCCTGGTCGGCCTTTATGCTGCTATTTCTAATGAAACATTAATTTTACACCGTTTTAGCATCATAATCTGACAGCTGAGGCTGTCCTCAAAACAGTGTCTGCATGCTGACTGGATTAAAAGCTTCAGCTTCTACATGCATTAAGCAAAAGCAGGCTTGGAGTTTTAGGGGTCAAAGCAGTGTAATTTCCAGTTGTAACAGAGATTTCTTGTCCTGTGTAGGACGTCAGCTGTCCGGTGAAGCAGATCCCTACAGGAAAGAAGCAGGTTCCTCTGAACCCGGACATGAGTTCCGGGGTCCAGGCTAAACCCGGCTCCCTTCCTTCCCTCCTGATTCCCAGCAGCGAGTTTGAGCCCAGCAACTCTCACATGGTCAAGTCTTACTCCTTACTCTTCAGAGTATGGAGGCCTGGATATCCGCAAGCACAGATGAACGGCCTGGCCAACGGAGAGAATCACCACAACAGAGGTGAGCAGAGCGCGTCGGCTCCTCGTGACGGCTTGTCTCGGGTTCTTATCCTCATCTAACTCTGAAATAACATCACTGCCCTCACCATAGAGGTTACTGGTGTTAGTTAATGAAGCACGTTGGGACAACACAAAACGGTTTAGGCACGTTAAACTTATAATCAAAGTTATGCCTTAGAGTTTGAATTTTTTAATATCTGTCATAGTTTATAGCGTTTGGTGTTTTGGTGATACATGGACAATGTAAGATGAACATGCTAAACACACACATGATTATCATGTTTGAGACTTTGGATGCAGGACAGTGTCTGCAGACTCCTCTGATTGGATAATCTCTTGATGCACAGTATTTAAGCTCTTTAACATTATTATTTATGTTTTTATAAAACCCGATTCTTCCAGTCTGTTTTATTTTTCCCTTTTTAAAACTTGTATAAAATAGAATTACACATATCAACTGATAGCTTAAGTTACAGGGTTTTATCTGGTCATGTACCTTTTTTATTTGATTTCTTTTTGCTCATTTGATCTTTTTTACCTGTTTCCTTACTTTGTACTTGTTTTATTGCGTTTTACTTATTTTATTGGTTTTAAATTATTTTATTGCTTTTTACTAATTGCCTTTTATTTATTTAATTTGTTTAACTTACATAGCATAACAAGCTCAATACTGGCCAGGAAAAGAGGGCACAAGACCCAAGACCCTTGTGTTTTTAGCCAGATCATCAGTTTTATCAGTTTCAGCTGTTTAACTTCACGTATCAACATCTGGTGGTTTTATGACAGATATTATCACCATGTGATCATGTGTAGATGGTCGGTGAGATGATGCTGGATGAATTCTGCGTTATGATCTAGAACTTGGTAGAGATGATGCTGAACAACATATAGAAGTACATTATGTTTTTAATCATTTGACAGCCTAATGAAAGCCACTAGGGCGTTTAGCTGTGTGCTGCAGTGTGGTGATGAAGAGGCGCTTGTCATTCTCTGTTTCAGATTTTTCAGAGGAAGCCGTGAACAGGAAGAGGAGGAGCGCCTCTCTCAGGGAGGAGGGAGAAACCACGTTTGTGGCTCAGATGACTGTCTTTGATAAAAATAGGTGAAACTCGCTCACACCACCTGATACTTTCTATCACAGAAGATAAGTGTTGCAGTGCTTGTGCAGCAGAAGCAGGAGGTGAGAAAAGGTTGCTGTGTGCTTGTGTGCAGACGTCTGCAGCTGTTGGATGGGGAGTATGAGGTGTCCATGCAAGAGATGGAGGAGTGTCCCGTCAATAAGAAGAGGGCGACGTGGGAAACCATCCTGGACGGAAAGGTGAGTGGACCAGGTTACTTCTTACATCTCTGATTACTGAAACATCATTTGTGATGAAGAACAACGTTTGAGGAGCCTCTTTATGTTGATGAAATACTGTTTTCTACCTGCTCCATCTGCATCTTATTTAGTAAACGATGTGACTCATCTTCAAAGGAAAATACTGCACAACAACAAAACACATCACCCAGTTTGTTATGATCAAAGTGTGTTTTATGGCCGACGGGTGTTGGTATAGAGTATGTTCTGCGTGGCTGTAATAAACAGAGTAGTGCTCTCTAACCAGAAAGAAAACTTAGAGGAAAAAGAAACAAACATAACCATCACGAACATATCACTCCTATTCTGTTAGCTCTGCACTGGCTCCCGGTTCAGGTCAGGATACAGTATAAGTTGTTGCTGTTTCTTTTTAATGCACCGGATGGCTTTACACCTCCTTACTTATCAGCACTGTTAAAAATCCACCAGCCCAGCAGAGCTTTACGCTTTGCTGGTCAACATCTGTTAGAGATGCAAGCAATGGGGGGATCAGTCCTTTCAGTGGCATGTCCAACATTTTGGAATACTCTTCCCCACGAACTACACACCCACACTGATCTGCCTCTGTCCACGGCCAACTTAAGACCTATTTATTAAAACGGCCTTGTAGTATTTTGTTGAATGTGTTATCTATTAGTTTTAATCAGATTTGTGCTATTAACACTTTGTTATATACTTTATTTTAATATGAATTTGTTTTATAATGCCCTGGTCAGTTGAGTGTTGTAAGGTGCAATAGAAAATAAACTTTGATTGATTGAACCAATATTATTTAACTATTTTATTTTATTTCTCCAATGTGATAGGTGAGAGATAGGAAAGCGCTTTTAGAGAACATAATTTTATGTATGTGTTCGCACAGAGCAAAAACTTTTTTTTTTAACACATTTAAGCTCCATGAATTGATACTAACTGGAATTAAAGTGCAGTAAAACCAGCTGCTCTGTTTGCAGCGCTTACCTCCGTTTGAGAGTTTTTCTCAGGGTCCGACCCTGCAGTTCAACCTGCGCTGGACCAGCGACCCCTCTGATCGCTCCACTGCTCCCGTGGCCAAACCTCTGGCCACCCGCAACTCCGAGACCAACCAGGACACTAGACCCAGCAACCTGAGAGCCACGCACACACCAGGTGAGGCAAACGAGCGGAGTGTGTGGCTGTGATCCACCCGTCGGTGAAAGTTCACCTGATTTACGCTGTTTCTCCTCCAACCTTCAGCTGTTAAAGAATCCATCAATGCAGATGTTCAAACCAGACGAGAACACATCTTAGCGGAGCCTCGACAGAAGCTACGAATCTTCTACCAGGTGAGTCTTGCCTGCGATCCAGCACTGCGTTGCTGTCTCGGGAGCTGGTCGAAACGTGAAAACATGGCCTCGCTCTTGCCTCTTTAGTTCCAGTACAACAACAACACGCGGCAGCAGACCGAAGCCAGAGACGACCTCCACTGCCCCTGGTGTACGCTCAACTGCAGGAAGCTGTACAGTCTGCTCAAACACCTCAAACTGTCCCACTCCCGCTTCATCTTCAGCTACGTGGTGAGTTGGTGCGAGTGTGCTGGAAATATCAGATGGCAGGATTGATGAATTATGTGTGTGCAGTCTGAACTTTATTTATTTTTTAA
>CM047976.1:35418610-35434932 GCA_026261665.1 Melanotaenia duboulayi
ATGTTAAAATTAAGTAAGTTGATTCGTTTCCAGTGAGGGTTGGACTCCGNTGTTTATGTTAAAATTAGCCAAGGCTGCCCTTTGTCACCGATTCTGTCATAACTTTTATGGACATGATTTCTGGGACCAGCCGAAGTATTGAGAGGATCTGGTTTGGTGGCCTCAGGATTGGGTCTTTGCAGATGATGTGGTTCTGTTGGCTTCATCAGACCATGATCTCCAACTCTTACTGGAGGGTCTCATGGCCCTCAGCTGGAATAGGGGTCATGCAGGCGCTGTAGTGGCGTTTTAAGAGTTAATTGTGTCTCTGGTTATGAATATGTCATATTAAAAAGACTTGATGTCTTTTAAAACACAAGAAAAAGAAACTTTCATGCCTGGTCCACCATTTGTGGGCGGCTGTAGCTCAGGAGGAAGAGCAGTCGTCTTTTGACCGGAAGGTAGGCGGATCGATTCCAGGCTTCCACTGAGTACATGCCGAAGTGTCCTTGGGCAAGACACTTAACCCCAAGTTGCCTCCCGATGTGCCTATCGGGGTGTGAATGTGTGTGTGAATGGGTGAATGTGATAAGTAGTGTAAAGCGCTTTGAGTGGTCAATCTGACTGGAAAAGCGCTATATAAGTACAAGTCCATTTACCATTTGATGTTTGCTTTGTGATGTCAGATGGCTCCTCCCACTAATGGTGTGAATCTCTGTTTTAAGTCATTATCAGAATTGAATGTGTTGTTCACATAAAGTAGTTTTGGTAAAAATATGTAATAAATTCTGAAGGATGAAAAGAAAATATTTCTTGTTTTTATCAGCATATTTTAGAGTTGCACTATGTTTTGGTTCTGGTTTTAGCTGCGCTCCATAAAAAGGTGGGTTTATAATGATGTATTCATGTCTCTGTGGTCTCTGCTGCAGCCCCATCCCAAAGGAGCGAAGATTGAGGTCTCCATCAACGAGTGTTACGATGGCTCGTATGCAGGAAACCCTCAGGACATCCACAGCCAACCGGGCTTCGCCTTCAGCAGGAATGGCCCGGTCAAGAGGACCGCAGTCACCCACATCCTGGTCTGCAGGTACCGCTGACTTCCCCCCTTTTACTTAGGATTCATGCAAACATCACCGAGCTCAGGATTCACCTACCATCCTCTCTGTTCAGGCCCAAGAGGATGAAGCCAAGTCTGTCCGAGTTTCTGGAGTTGGAGGACAGCGATCGGGAGCAGCAACAGAGGACGTACATCAGCGGACACAACCGGCTTTACTTCCACAGCGACAGCTGCGTGCCGCTGAGGCCTCAGGAGATGGAGGTGGACAGCGAGGACGAGCGGGACCCCGACTGGCTCAAAGAGAAGACGGTGAAGGTGAGTTACTGCCGAACAAACACAGGGACGGTCGTCATGGAGACCCAGAGGATGATTAGATCCACAGGAGCTGCATCGCCTGTGATTTCGCTGCAGCTACAAGTATCGCTCTTCTTCGTTTGATTCTGCTGCGTGTCTGCACGCTTCCTGGAGTAAACGTTGATGGCAGTTTCCGTTTCATAAAGGTTTGTCTAAACTGCGGAGAGTTGCTCCGTGTAGACAGTGTGCACGTGATATCACTTTGTCCGCCATCTTGATAAAACCCGACTTCTGTTTCCATCCACACTTTCAGGTTGCTCAGCAGTAAACTTTGTTAAAAACTTACTAGAGAGAAATGTTCTTACCACAGTCAGCTGACAGGAGAAGGGACGAGGGGTTATGATGCAGAAGCTCTCGTTTATAAGTTAGATTGTTAAAATCTGCTAAACAATGAATGAAGTTCAGATTCAGATGTTTCCACCTGTTTCAGTCTCAGACGTGGGCGTTTACCTGGTGTTCGGTCGAAGTTCCTACACCTGCCATGAATTGATCATTAAATGTTCATGCCACTGTTTACAACCTGAAAGAAAACACAATCACACTCATCTGTTATATGTTAATTAAATACTTCTGATATTTAGATTCTGAAATCAAACATGTAAAATAAATATAATCTGGGATTATAAAAGGAAAAGACAAATGTGTAAATATACAGGATTAAATTATTTNCATAATCTGGGATTATAAAAGGAAAAGACAGATGTGTAAATATACAGGATTAAATTATTTAATACAAATTTTTTAGGCAAAAGAATGAGTGAAAATATGAAAGCAAGCATAATTATGTGGAGTATATTTATTTATAATAAACTTTATTGGATGTGATGTCAGTTCCAGTCTGAAACCAGTAACCAGTCATGAATGTGTGACAGAATAACACTGGGGAACAAACCTGGCGGAGGAAAGTGATGTTCTAGTGTGTACGTGGGAGTTTCCTCCAGATCGGTAGCTTTTCATGTAAAATCTTGTAGCCATAAATCCTCAGATGTACCACCTCACCTGTTCTCTCATCACTCCAGTCATCTAGCTGACATCTTGTAAATGCAGCCATCTTTACTTCTGCTCACATGAAGCCCAAACTGTTCTTTATATCCAACCCAGGCTCAGCCAGAAGCACATCAGCTGGAAAAGTTCCTGCATGGGTCCCCTGTTCTCTGGGACGTGTTTGTCACTGCATTGCCTCCGTGCTTGAAACGGAGGATGAAAATTTGTTGGTTAATATCTTTTTTAGAGCTGCTGCAGCAGCAGAGGACATGACTCAGAGAAAGGATGAAACACTAGTCAGAAATTATGAATAAGACAAAGATGACTAAGACCAGAACATCGGTTCCCCCAACATAACGAATCAGTCCCACAGTTCTGCTTGTTGTGACGTTGGTGCAGATTCTCTATACTCGGTTTGTTTGGGTTTAAGGTTGTTGATCTGATTAAACAGCCTATTGCATGATGTTTGAAGCTGTTCCTTCTACTGTTTGATCTCAGGCTCAGGGATGTTTTTCACCCCTCTGTCTTTATTTTTACAGCTCAGGGATTTTCAGAAATTCTTATTGGCTGTAACAGGAAAACCACCACTCCGTCAGAGTTTCTGAGAAAACAAAACCTGTACCTGCTTTCTCTTCTTCTGTGAACAGTTTTGTTTTTGTTGTCCATGTTCTAACATTTCCAGATTGCTGTGACAAGAATGAGGTCAGAATAACAGAAGTCAGCGTGGACGATTCTGCTGCTGGTCTGTTGGCGTCAGGTTTACCCCTGGACTCCACTGTTAGAGCCACGTCATGTTTAGGCCACCGTGTTCCGCTTGTGATTGTGGAAGATGTGCCACGGAGCGTTTCAGAAGCAAAAACTAAGCGTATGATTGACAGAAGCTGCAAAAAACTGCTCAGAGAGAAGCAGCCGGGCAGGATAAAGACAATAATTAGATCCCAACATTTCTTCTGAAATGCTCCAGATTTTATGTAAAGCTGCTTGGAAAAGAGTTCAAATTCGCAAGATGAGATTTAAAACCTGCATCTGGTGGAGTTCTGGGGTATAGATCCTTTAAACGCGACCGTAAATTATTTCAGAGGGCGAAACTTTGCTCTCGTGTTCATCAGAATTTAAATTTAAAGGGAAAAAAAGTCTTGTGTCCCGGATGCTGACGCTGCATCCGGAAAGCGTCCAGTCTAAATAGTTTGATCCTGGGTGGAGTCTCACTAATCTGTTCTCACTGCAGCAAATCGAGGAGTTCACCGACGTCAACGAGGGGGAGAAGGAGATCATGAAGCTGTGGAACCTCCATGTCATGAAACACGGGTCAGTACTCAGGCGTAACCATGGAAACACACCTGTGATTCATGTTTCTATGCAGGGAAATTTGTCTCATAAAAAATATAAACATGTTTTACATAGTTAATGAAAAACCTTGGATTCTTGCAAATTGTTGGTCTCATAGCATGATTGTCTAAGTCATATTTAGGCTAAAATGTGATATCTAAGTNTAAGTTATATTTAGGCTAAAATGTGATATCTAAGTACTCACCCAATATTGCTGCTGGACTGTGCATCATTGCCTATACAACCTTGAAATATCACTTATTTGATTATGCTATGAAGCTAATAAAAATGCACATTGGNATCACTTATTTGATTAAGCTATGAAGCTAATAAAAATGCACATTGGAACCACATACATATGCATAATGACTTTACACATACACACATTGTAGATGGCACAAACACTAAGGTTCTGCTCACAGATTTGTACCCTCAACCTCACAGATGTGACTGTCATGCATGTTAAAGCACTTGTGGAAAGCTGGGTTGTCTAATTTGGCATAATTTCCCTCCAGGTATTTCACGGTGATGAAGACTATCATTCTTGAGTTTGAATCAGGGAGCATTCTAGGCCTAAATAGTAGGGGAAAAATCTAATTGCATTTTATCTGACAAATACTGTGATTTAATCTTTGAACTTCCAGCTTTAATTCGGTGTTCATGCAGAAAATTATTTTCTATATGCGATGGAGGATTAATACACGAACTGCTTTATATTCTAACAAGGACCTGAAGCTGAAATATGAGCGGCTAAACAGTCTGATGCTATTTATCTGATTTACACCACAGCTCCTCATCTCTCTACATGATTTCTGTACTGCACATCACCCCAATGTGCACAAACACGTCCGTGCACGTGCATTAGGCACTGGCATGTCAGACGTGTCTTCATCCAGCTGAAAATCGCACAGAATTTTTTTTTTTTTTTTTTAAATTCTTAATCAACTGAAAAGCTGAATCTATGTCATTGAACCCGTTATCTGAGATCTGAACTCAGTAAAGTCGTCTTTATTCACGTCATTAGGACATTTCAGAAGCTGGACTGTTTTCTGTCCTTTCAGTCATTAATGGAAAATCAGTCCATGATGAGGTCTGAAGACGTGACTTCACAGCTGAGTGTAGCTGACACATGTTCGTCTTCAGCTCGTCTAATTAACCCTTTCCCCCGGGAAATACGAGGAGTTACAGTGTTACTCTGTCCTCTCAAATCCGATGTAAACATATAGGAGGCTGTAATAGAGCCGAATCCTGTCCAGTCGCATTTTTAACTCCAACAGTGGACGTCTGCTCACACTGGTTGGAATAGATGTCTCAAACCGTGGACGCTGCAGATGTAAAACCTGGATCAGGTGCCGTGTAACATGAAAATTAATCTTGCTTTGCTAATTGCATTTTGATTTAAAAGCTGGCTATCACTCAGCACTGGTGCATTTACACCAGGTTATTCCAGTATCTTCGTTCATTTGTGCTAGGAATGCTGGGAAATTTCCTGTCCTTTCATTGGGTTTGGTTTGCTCTCACACTGATCGGAAGTGAAGCGGATCAAACCATCTGGGCGACGTTGCACAGTCACAATATCTGCTGGCTTTGGGACAATATTCCCCAAAGCCATCACTGATCAATAGGAAACAGCAAAGCCAGTTCATTGATTGGCCAGGAATGAAAGGCTCGTTCAACACAAGTAAACAATGTATGAACAACAGATTTATTAAGTCTGGTTTCTGTTTCTACTTTAGTGTTTAAACCTAATGTGGTTTACACTAGAATCTGTCCTCTATGAGCAGCAGGAGAGGCAGCGGACTAACCAGCATGGTTCACTGGATGGGCCGTTTGCTTTCACACTGCAACCAAACCGCACCAAGTAAACTAAGACTGGTTTTTAATGTGGACCAGTTCACCTTATTTGGTCCAGAGCAGAGTGCGAATGAGCGTTCACCCTTCTCAAAGCAAGTCCTACTATCTGTGGAAATGGACCAGCAGAGCAAACAGTGCAAATGCATCCTTAGATGTTAGCACATGGGCTGCCTATTGTATAAAATGTGCTATATAAATAAATTTACTTCACCTATAACATCTAGACTTTCCGTCTGAGGACAGACCTTGATGAGACACATCCCACTTGGAGTGTAATGTTTAGTTTTCCTGATACTTTTGTTATTTTGTCCGTATATCACTGAAAACAATTTATTATATCATTCATCTCAGCACCTGTGTTGAAGGGGTGAATCTTTCTATTCTGTCTCCACAAAAATGTCTTTCCCTCTCCAAAAACCATCGAACAAAATGACACTACAATCCATATGACCCAGCTTTCAGCAGCATTTAAACACAGCATGTATTGGTGGAGCTGTGAAGTAAGTGTGTGTGTGTTAGTGTGACATACGTTTTCCTGCAAAACTTGCAAATTTCTTGGTATTCAGTTTAGGGCTGCCACGATTATTCGACGTAATCGACGACGTCGACGCTAAAAATTCAGTTACCCAACAGTGCAGCTTGTTTTGCACATTTATAAATCATAATAATGCCCGTTAGAATATATTATGAGATTAATTTCACTCCATATGTTTCTGTCACACTATACAGCTCAGAACTTCGGTNACACATGTCACACTATACAGCTCAGAACTTCGGTTTAGTGTAAAAATAATGAATCAAACCAGATTAAGAAGAATGTCCCGGACTAATGAAGTGTTTTTACTAAGCTAACACGTTAACTCCCCTTTCTCCTGTCCAGTTTCATCGCTGACAACCAGATGAACGAGGCCTGCCTGCTGTTCGCCAACCACCATGGCCCTCTCATCATCAAACGCAGCCTGTGTCGCAACTTCCTGCTGCATCTGATCAGCATGCACGACTTCAACCTGATCAGCACCCTGACCATCGACCAGGCCATGGCCCGGCTCCGCCTCCTCCAGAGCCAGGCTGCTCGCATTGACCACCACGAGGAGGACGATATGGATGAGGAAGAAGAAGAGGAGGAGGAGGACTGNAGACCACCACGAGGAGGACGATATGGAGGAGGAAGAAGAAGAGGAGGAGGAGGACTGGGAGACAGCTGTGGAGTCCCAGCCGGAGCTGGACCCAGATCCCGATCCCGATATATCTGAGTTTAAAGCCTGCGCCGACGAGACCAGCAACAGCTGCCCGGAGAGCAGAAACCAGCAGAATGAAGCCGAGACGGAGAAACCAGACTCCAAGCAGAAACTCTTCGGCTCGGTTCTAAAGTGACTTTTCAATCATCAAACCACAAAGATCCCCAAACTGGACGAGAGGTCTTAAAATCTGAAGAGAAAAAAACAGTGTGAAACACACACACGCGACTCACTGCAGGGATGTTTTCAAATGTCACATCAGATTAACTTGTTTGTTTTCTGTTTCGTAACCTGGTAAAGTTGAAACTTGAAGCTCTGGATCATCTTTTCTATCCTGATTATGTAGATGTGTCAGGGTTCTAGCTCTGAATTTAAAGGTGCTGCTTTCGTTTGTTTCAGTTGTACAAGTCTATCAGGAACAAAGGCAGACGTCCCATAAAGGACCAAAACCAGCTCCTTGTTGCTCGGTGCTTTCTGGAAACTTTTTAAATGTTGTTAAAACAGGTGAAATTGTGCTTTGTCTGGGGGGTTGGGTCTATTTTCTGCTGCGGATTAATCCGCATGGTGCTCCATCTGATGCTACCTTTGTTCTGGGCTCAAACACTCGAGCCTTCATTGTTAGTTTTTCACCCACAGGATAGTCTTCCTCAGCGAAGCACAGACAGCTCAGCTCCTCTGAAACGTTCCAGGTGTCACAGGTGACCAGTCTGGGGTCGGTGCTACGGAGCAGGTTTAGGTTTCTAACTTTCAGTTGAGTTGTATCGCCATGACAACATGCTGGGCGCAGGTCCTGGTGTTCTGGCGTCGTCATGAGAAACATTTTCTTTAAAATTTGGAATTTAAGTCTTTTTTTTTTCATGTAAAGACTTCCTGCAGCTTCAAGACAAAATATCTCAAAACAAGCCTGTATGTTGATTTTCTGAGACATCCAGTTTATAAAATGCTTTAACAATAATTAAAATCTTGAAGTGTTAACATATTTTACTTTTTCTAGATATTTCCACCTGGTTGTCACAGAAGATGAACTTAGAAACAAAAGAACTTGTTTTCATGTTCAGTCTTTATTTGGTGGAAAAAGCATCTAAAGCAAAGTTACGTCTGACATTATAAAAGGAAAGAAAGGTTTTCTTGCGAGAGAAGCCTCAGCTCCTGATCCCTGAATGTATTTTGTCTTCTGGTGCTGACTCTACCCACATCCAGGTAGAAAACCCTTCACCAGCAACTCGATCACCAGAGAACTGAAACTAACCCTGGATGTGCTGAACCTGCTTCGTAGAACAGGCCCCTTGTTCTTCAGCTGAACCTGTATCGACTACCTGACCTTTTCCTGGTTTGTGACTCTGCGTCGTGTCCACAAACAACCAGTTCGGTTTCTGTTACAACTACTGGTGCTTGACATGTTTATTCCTCAAAAACAGAAAGACCTCGACTCTACTGCCCCCGCTTCAAGATGTTTTTATTTGTGAGACTGACGTTGAACTGCAGGTGTTTCTAACGGAGCCACCCTTACTCTGAAACAGTTTTTCCTCTGGACCACCTTTCATCCAGGTGCTGGTTCCAGGTCAATGTGACGAATGTCTGCTTATGAGCTGAATCTTTCAGGATTTGGCTCACCTGCATTTTTCTGATCAACTCTTCCACATGCTGCATGTTTGAAAACATGAACCGGACATTCAACAAGGTGCTGCCTGTTTTCTCGTTGGTGTTTCTTCCTTTCTGCTCTGTACATAAGAGGCTGCAGCAGGTGGAAACGTCAGCTTTGGATTTTGGCTGTTTTATGTCATGACCCAGAATCTCCAGGAGATCTGAACTTTTACCAACAGCAACACCAAAATCATAGAGTCCGGATGCTGATGCTGCCTTACAGATTTTTAGTTTTTCTCCGTACGAAGCTCCTCCTGACAGGAAACGTGATGTCTGGGGGCTGCAGAAGTCCACATGTGGATGTTTTAATTTTATTTTTCCTTTATTCACAAGACCAGCAACATTTTGCACAAGTCAGGGGGAGCAATGTCAAGAATACAGGATTTAATTTCAGTGATGTAAAAACCAGCTTGACCATATTTACTGTTGAGTCAAAATGGTTTCTATTAAAAAGGATCAGTTTTGTGATATTGCAAGGAACGTTGTTAATTCATTTCAACTTTACAAAGCACATGTACAGACCTCTCCTTAGTGGTTAACCATACAAAAAACAAAAATTAAAGACAGATTCTTTAAAATAAAAGCAAATGGAAAGAAGAATAGTTGTTGCAAATAGAAGACAATGTCAAAGTTGATGGTAGGGAAAGCTTGTTTTAGTTGGCAAGAACTAAATTTGATTTATCTAAAGTCTCTTTTCTAACCGAACCTTCTCGGTTCAGGTCGTCCCCCATCACGATTGAAGACCCCATCAATGGGTTCCTCAGCAAGGCGGCTGGAAGGCCCCCATGACGCGACACCCACAAAATATAAATCATGACAACAGCATAACAAGTCTTTTTAAAGTCAAAGTAGTAAATGTTAAACTTGTTCAAGTGCTAAAATAAAAACAAGCAGGAACAGATCTCTTCCCAAGATGCTTCCTGGTCCCTAACCTCGCCTGAGTCTTTCTAAAGCAGTCCTGGTAACGGTGAGTCCGGTTCAGGACATCTTCAGCCTGCATCTCTGCACACACAGCCGCAAGGTTTGGTGTGGAGAGGCAGATACGGGAGGTAGCAAGTTTAAAAGTGGGGCAATTCACCTTTCCAATGCGCTATTACGCTCAACTTTGTGGTAAAAGCTCGCAGACACGGTTCTGGAAAGCTTTAGGAAATATCTTTCGATCCCCTCACTCAGTCTCACAGATACGGGGCAGAATTAATGGGCTTATTTTAACAGTAAATGTAGGTTTATAAACCAAAAGAACAACAAGCCCGTTCAAAGTTCTGCAGGGACTTAAAGCCTCGGTAAACCTAAATGTAGTGCATCTTTCTTATTGAAAGTTATTTAAAAATAAAAACCAATTTATTCCATTTGTAGCCCAAGACGTGGACAATATGAAACCCTTTTACTGTGTAGTTTTCCAGATGTTTAATGACAAAGTCCCTTATAGATATCAATAACAACCCTTTATATCTAACTTTTAAAGTTTAATAAAAACCTTTTTTTTCCATAGGTATGTCAAGACACGTGTATTCCTGGATTTAATACTCCCTATACTACTTGTACAAATACAATATAGTAATTTTACTGTTTAGTTCTTAAGTTGGTCCCTTCTGAATAGTAATGACAAGGATTTTCATCTCATTTTAAACCGGAATAAAATCCGTATCTTTCATAGGTAGCTCATAAAAGTTGTATTCCTGGACCTAGTACTTCATCAACGACCTGCCCAAACACCATGAATTACTTTTACGGTGTAGTTTTTTCAGTAATTCATCGCCAAAGTCCCTCATGGATAGTAAGAAAAGCCATTTTCAGCTAAATTTGAAGTGGAATAAAATTAATTTCCTCCATAAGTTCATAAAACCTATACTGCTGTACTAAATACTTAATCAACTACTGGCAGATAGACTATACTAAATAATACTGTTTAACCCTCTCTCCCAGTACCACTGGTTGTACTAATAAATGCAGGCTTTATCATAGACTACCTCCAGACTTTGTGGAGGAGGTACCAGGCTGTTGTAGCTGTTCATGGGTCATCCACAGGCTACTGGGTCTCCTATTTGTTCGATGGAAAAATAGTTAAGTTGCCAACATGTCTTGTTTCTTAAGCCTTAAGTCATCCAGTCTAACAAAGGACACCAAACAAGCAGAATCAGCTGTTTGACAGAGAAGGTTTGGGAAGCTTTTCATTGATTTAACACACGTTCTGCTGCTTATCCCAAAAATGCATTTTCCTCACAACTATGACAAAGTTTAAAGGGAAAATAAACTGATTTTTTAACCAAAGAAGATTTATTGTCAAGATGCTAAGAAATAATCCACCAAACACGAATTTGTTTGCTTTTTTTTTTTAAGTTTCTATTAGTTTTGTGCAGAAAGTTCAGCTAAAAGTTATCAGAGTAAAAAAACTGCAGGAAACATTTTTTTCAGGGGATCAAAACACAACTTTTTATTGAACAAAATGTGAAAGATGCCAACAGTGAACACAAATGCGTTGCCGAGGCTTCACCAGCAGGTTCAGCTTCAGTGGGAGTTTGTACCATCAACTAGACCAGATCCAGGCCCAAACCGTCCTCCACTGAAATGACATCCCAGGTGCGCAAACATGAAAACATCTGCTATTAAATTACAATGCTGGGCAGCTGGATCTGGCCCAAACACAAGTCAGTGGTGCTGAATGAATTCTGTAGATCTTCCAACACTGAAGCCTTCCTATATTTTCACCATCGGCCAACTGTGTGCAGGATCTGCTGATAGGTTTCCTCTGTTCAGGTTTGCAAATTTAACATCTGCATGTCATGAAAACAAACACACTAAGAGAAACTTTGTCCCACGAGGAGGAAAATGTTTTATTATTTGTTGCATTCTTGACTCGATGTTCATCCAGGAACAGAATTTAAGGCTTTGACACCAAAAAAATAGCAGTAATGAGGCAGCAGATGGAGTTTTGTGTCCTCAAAAATGGGGAAAAAAGGCTTAAAATGACTTTTTCATTGCTGCAGCGCCCCCTGCTGGTTGAACAGAGGCAGCTCCTCCGCTGTGCATCAAAACTTGAAATGACACCTGTTTGCTTTTAAATCTAAATGTTCAATGCTGGTAAGAAATGTCTACCATGTAAATACAATCCTGTCACAACAAACTAATGAGACAATGAGGAGTCAGGGTGAGAGCACTGGACTGAAAATGGCCGTCATTCAACATTCAACATGTCAGATGATGTAAAAACTGTCAGGATTGTCAGCTACAGTACGACGCTTAAGTGACAGTTCAACCAGAAAAAAGGTTACCCTCATTGCCAGAAATAATCAGCTTTATAGTTTCTGCTACAAACCTCAGTCCACACACACTCTGATGAGGCCGTGGTGCGTTCAGGTTTAAAGCTGGATTTATCCTTCCCTTCGGCCTGCAGCCAGCATCTCATCTAGCCTGAATTCAAATAAATAAACACTGGTTTTATGTTGAGATGATGAAATATTCGAAACCTGGTTAAAACACAAAATTAAAAAGTAAAAAAAACAACTCAAAGTTTGTTCCTCTGAACCAGACGAGCTGTTTTCACTGACTGAAGCGAGAAGCTGAAGCCTTTCTGACAGAGAAAATAAACATTTATGGAGAAAAGCAAGCATTTCTTTTATATTAGATCTTCACATTTACCTCCAAACTGCCTCAAAGCGCCTCTTTCTGATCTGAAGAAAAAGTTTGTCTCAACTGCCTCAGAGCAGAAAACACTGTTATCAACTGTCCCTTTTAAACGCCTTTTATCAGTTACATTTAAGAAGCAAGAAAAACCAAAAGGAAGGTACGACTTTCACAGTGATCATTCTCTTTGAGATAAAAAAAAACGGAAGAAAGACCTGCAGGTTCAGCTTTTTTCTTCCTCTTCTAACAAAAACTATAAAGCTGTAAACAATGACCAACTCGTATGAAGGCCCAGGAGTTGAACTAAAACAAAGAGGGCGTAACAAACACAAACGTCTTCTCGCTTAAGACTGATGAAGAGTTGGATCACAGACTGCAGACCAATCAGGATAAATCTAGTTTCCACTAAAAAAACAGGTGATACTTTACTGATGAGCATTTTTAGCTGGTTTTGTTGAGAGAAACATGGCCTGTTGACCCCTTTCCACAACTGTGGCAGCAATAGGACTACTTCTATCAGCTGATCTCAGCAATCCACCGTCTCTAGAGTCTCAGATAAGCCGATGTTAGGTGATGCAGCCCTGTAACTTCGGTGCATGTAAAAGGTCCATTTCTTGGATTAGCAGACCTGAATCGCTGCACATGCTCATTAAAAATGCTAAACTACTTGCTGTAACTTCCTCCAGGCAACATGCTTTTATCTGAACAGAATCAGCTGTTTTTGGCTCAGAGGTCATAAAGCTGCAGGTACTGAAAAGTTCTATGTTGTTGATTTTCTGATGACATGTAACAGCACAGAGGAGAAACGGTTCTTCACATTTACTGGTGTGGTAATCTCTGGTGAGGTTTCCTAATCAGATAGATCCATCCTCGTGACGATGATGATGATGCGGGCAGGAATGGCTATTTTTTTTCTTTCTTTTCCAGACTTTGCAGCCACCCTGACAGCCCCTTGGATGAGAGACAAAGAGGAACTGGCGATAACAGTGCTGAACGGACGATCCGTTCCTCTAAAACACAAGAACTTTCCAGCCGGAGTGAACGAAGGAGCAGCCGAAGTAGAGGCAGTCCACCGCCTGGTCCACCAGCCAATCAAACACCACCTCTCGGTTCCCGGAACCGATGGTCACCCTGAGCTTGAAGTTGCCCCCCTCGCTCAGGTTGTTGTTGCTGATGGGGAACAGGCTCACCACCTCCATGTCAAAGGTCACAGCGGAGCCAACGGTGACAGCGGGCAGCTGGTTGGTCATCTCTTTGCCGTTGACAAAAACAGCACCTGAAAAGAGAAGCCGGAGAGTCAGATTCCTGCACATTCTCTGCGTATCTCTGCTGAGTACTGCAATTATCCTGCGTCTTTGTACCATTGGTGGAAATGCAGACGGCCTGGTCCCTCTGAAGGGACTCCTCCCCCACCTTACTGTCGATGCACACGCCCAGACTGTCCCGCCGATCCATCTGACCCGCTGCAGAGATCCTACACACACATAACGGCGGTTACGCTGCAGATCTTAAAAATACAGGACACATTTGTAAAGGTGTGTGTGCCTACTTGAAGGTCAGCGTCTGGCCGCAGAAATAGGTGGGGGCGTTGGAGTAGAGGACAGGGCAGGGAGTTTGGGAGGAGTCATTGCGCAGGGCGATGTTTTTCCTGCTGCTCAGGATGTAACCTTCGGTTCCTGAACGCCACTCTGGAGGATCAGAAAACTAACATGAAGAAATGTAGCTGCGGGCCTCCTACAACTAAAACGGCTCCAACTCTGCGAGGCCTCTGATGCCGACCTGTGGTATCTGACGCTGAGATGTGAGATGTTAGAAGCAGAAGGTCAGATTGTTCCAGCACATCCTGCAGCTGGATCATGATTTGTCCCCGTTTGGACTACTGGTTACAGTACAGTCATTTAGCAGCTATTATTCGTGCAGTAGAAGTGTTGTACAATCTTTGACGTTCACTAATGTAAGAAGCCAAGGACAAGTGGGCTACAGATTTAAGGTATGTGCTAGTACAATAGTACATGTTTTGACCTCTTTTGAACCACAGTTCCTAATTTTAAGAGCAAAACCGGATAACTTGCAGACATCACGCAGCATTTTAAAGTGAAAATTAATGCTTAAGCATTTTCTGAATCTGATGCCCCTTTAAGGTTGAAGACCACAGTAAAAATGACACCAATATGATGGATGCCACCTACAAACTATCCAAAAGAATTTACAATGCATGACATGATCATTCGGCCCAAGCCCCATTAAGGCTGGGGCTGACCCGGTTACGAGACGTCTTTACTGACCATGTGGGGCCAACGTGGTGTATCCCGTCTGAGGGATGCTCCAGGGGCTCCACTCGGTGCGACCCTCCCCGCGGGCGCAGACTCTGAACAGATAATCAGTGTGGGGGTCCAGATGGAGAACCAAAAACTCGCAGTCCCGACCGATGTAGGTGTCCTCATACTGGCTCCCCCCGCTGCCGGACCGCCGGTACTGCAGCCGGTAATCTGACGCTGCGAAGTCCTCATCCACCTGAGACAAAGGTTGATTTTAGTTTTTCATTCATACAAAAACAGTTACAGAGCATCACCTCCTGCATTCTCACCAGGGTTTAAAAACCTCTATTTTTAACATTCAGAAGGAACACGAGACAAGTTTGATTCATTTTCTTGAGGATTCTGGAGAAAATTAAACTCCTGGGACTGTTAAAGGTTCTCGGATCTCCTGCTGACCTTGCACCAGCGGACCAGGATGCCACCCGGTCTCTCCTGCAGCTCTTCTATCTGTACAGGCGGGTGGGAGGAGACGGAGCCATGGCGAGACACCCGGTCCCTGAGCAGACCCAGCAGGGAGTCATCCAGCTGGGCTGAAACACACGGCACGTCCACCAGCGCTGGAACCTCTGGCAGGCTGGAAAACACAGCGTTAACATTAAAGGAAGCAATATTTCACCATCTGTATATTATGATTATATTATATTGTGATTTTTCTATTTGTTGCTTTCTTTTACTACTTTTAATGCTTTCTTTCCATAATCTATAATGCTTTAAATGTTTTATGTAACATATAAGCACTTTTAACTGTCTTGTATATAAAATATGCTGTAAAAATAAACTTGCCTTTCCTACTTACTTATTTTTCCCACTCATTTATATAGTATTATTATTACTGCCATTATTATAGCAACTAGAATAGATATCATAAAATTATTTATCCAATTTATTTACTTTTTTCATCCCTTTCTTTCTTCCTTACTTAGTTACACCCTATTTATTTGTTATTGTTGTGTGGAATTATAATTATTCTCAAGAATATTTTATTAAAATTTTCCCAAGTAAGTAAATAATACAATGTTGACAGGGAAATTTGTTAAGTATACAAACAGTTCACATCAAAGACAGTAATTCTGTATGTGTATAGTAGGGGAAAAATAATAATAATAATACTAATAATAGCAAAAGAAAGAAAAAAAAGAAACAAAACAAAAACAACAAAAAAATTATCTCATATCCGTCTTATTTGTGTGACCTTGTATCACCTTGTTTGTTCATGTACAACTTTATTTCTCATTTTTTTTGTACAATATGTTTGCATCAATTAAAAAAAAAAAAATGAAAGAAGCCTCCTGCAGCATCTTCTACAGTGAGGCGTCATGCGTCTGTCCTACCTGTCCAGCTGGATGTGCATGGCCTTCTTTGTAAAACTTCCCAGCTGGTCCTCCTTCTCTCCAAGACCACATCGCAGAGCTGCTTCTCCTGCAGACAGATTACAACTATTTCTCTCTGTTTTAAGCCAGATAAAATATTTGTGTTCTCCCTGGAAAAAAGAGAAAGTTCTGCACCCTCTCTCAGCAGCTCGTCGGCCTGGCCCACGCCATGCTCGATGAGGCTCTGACAGTCATCCAGAGGCTTGATGCTGTCGGCCTCGATCGTGTCCACCTCAGCCAGGAGGCTGGCCAGTCGCTCTGCCAGCAACCGTGTGGAAGCCACCTGCAGCTCTGCAAAGTGCCTCCGGAGGGCCTCGCGGGCCTGACCCGAGCTGCCCCGAACCTGCGGAACCGAAAAAGAGGACGGGGTTAGAAGATGCTGCATCTGCTGCAGTTTCATGCAGTTTCTTCCACATGAATGGCATCATACATGATGATGAAAGATGCTTGGAAACACCAACATTAGCCAAATGTTGGAGTCAAACACACTGACAGAAAAACAGAAAATACAGTAATAAAGCCAAATCCAGCAACATCAGGAGAAATATTATCTATCTATCTATCTATCTAT
>CM047976.1:35435094-35452419 GCA_026261665.1 Melanotaenia duboulayi
TCAGGTGCATAACGTCTATAAACAAGCTGAAGCTGACTAATGACGATGATGATGATGATGCTTTCTGTCATCTTATTACCACCAGCTTACACTACCTTCCACCAGTCGATGTCAAGTCAGGAAGCTCGCTAGTTAGTCATCTTTGGTAAAGGTCATGTTTCAGTTCCTCTTTTTAAAACACACGCATGCACACAGACACACACATACACACACACAGGCCCAAGGATTTGTCAGTACGTAGACAAACAGATAGGAAGTGGAAGGCTGATTGACAGCTGCAGCACTGATAAAGCAGGGACACTGTGACTGTGAGAATGGAAACACGCCATGCTTTTTCCAGGGCACACACTCATCTCTGTGGGAGTGTGTGCAGATTTTCCACAGGGGAGGCCACACATCACTTCCTGTAGGTTATCAGCACAACACAGACGAGCAACGATCAATATTTTTGGTTGTGTGAAATAATAACCAGGACTAAAAATATGACCAAGCAAGTGGTGTGGTAAGGGAGGAGGTGATCCGAGAAGTGGTTTTCCTAAATGTTTGGACTCCCTCTGTTGCGAGGGCGAGATGCTGCAGTGATAGCATTGTCTGGGATTTCTGCTGTCTCCTTTCTTAGTCTCACAGTGTGTGTGTTTGTGTGTAAAGCTTCCTGGATTCCCATTATCTGGTAGTGAGCCATCCTTTCTGTGGGAACGAGGGAGGGGTGGGGGGTCATGGGAAGAAAAACCAGACCACGTCCCGATCCAAGATAAGGTACGATGGAACAGCTGGTACTGGGTGGAGGCAGTCTCAGTGACATGAACTGGNTTAGTCTTAGTGGAGGCAGTCTCAGTGACATGAACTGGTGTCAACGAGATCGGCTGATAGTTTGTCTCAGAAATGAAAAGAGCATGTTAATGCAAGTTAAACCACATCTGGAGGTGCTTCTTAGAAGGTGTAGCTGCAGCCTGCACAGAGACTTGGTCTTTGCCAACTCCAGTGTACCCAACAGAAGCAACAGGCTTAAGTCTGGAAATGCAGGAGCAACACCATGACTCACGAAAAGCAGGACTGAGGAGACAATTTGAAACCTGTCCAGAATCAATTCAGACAGAAATACTCTCACTGGACACTTTATCAGCTCCACCTTCTAGTACTGGTGGGACCCCCATTTTCCTCCAGAACTGCCTTCATTCTTGGCCTCATAGATTGAACAAGGTGTTGGAAACATTCCTCAGAAATTTTGCTCCACATTGACATGACAGCATCAACAGTTGCTGCAGGTTTGTCGGCTGCATCCATGATGAGAATCTCCCGTTCCACCACATCCCAAAGCTGCTCTACTGGACTGAGATCTGGTGACTGTGGAGGCCGTTGGAGTCCAGTGAACTCATCGTCATGTTCTAGAAAGCAGGTGGAGATGATCTGAGCTTTGTGACATGGAGCATTATCCTGCTGGAAGTAGCATCAGAAGATGCTCCACTGTGGTCATAAAGGGATGGACATGGTCAGCAACAATACTCAGGTAGGCTGTGCTGGTTCAACCAGGCCACGTTGGTACTAACCGACCCAAAGTGGGCCAAGAAAATACCCCCTGTTCTTAGCTGACAGGAGGCACCCGGTATGGTCTTCTGCTGCTGTAGCCCATCTGCAGGAGGAAGAGCGGTTGTCCACCAAACTGAAAGTCAGTGGTTCAATTCCAGGCTTCCTTGACTCCATGCTGAAGTGTCCTTGAGCAAGACACTGAACCTCACTTTGCTTCTCGATGTATCTATCAGGGTATGAATGTGTGTGTGAATGGGTGAATGTTACTTGTAGTATAAAGCACTCTGAGTAGTCAACGTGATACTAAATAAGAACAGTTAATTTACCACATGTCTGCTGGTTATTTTCTCCTCTTCAGTACGTTCTCTGTAAACCCTAGAGATGGTTGTGTGTGAAAATCCCAGTAAATACTCAGACCAACAACCATGCCACGTTCAAAGTCACTTAAATCCTCTTTCTCCCTCATTCTGATCAGTTTCAACTTCATCAAGTTGCCTTCACCATGTCTACATGACTAGATGCTGCCATGTGATTGGCTGGTTAGATATTTGTGTTACAAGCAGCTGGCAACCATCTGAACACCAAACACTAAGCACAATGTTTTCTGTCAGAGTTTTTCTTGGTAATTTGTTCCAAAGCGCTTGGACTCATATATGCTGAGATCAGGACTCTGTGGGGGGGTCAGGCCATCTGCCACAGGAATCCTTGCTGTTGTAGCTGATGATTTGTATGACTAAATGTATGAATGAGCTTGACATTCAATAATCTTTAGCATGTTGATCCAGGCTTGAAGCTCCACACTAAATCTTAAATTTAAGAGAATAAATATGCTTAACTTGAGTCTCCCGTCAGTTCAGTCAACTACCCAGCCAGTGTGACTTTTTTTAGGAAGGACTAAAATCTGGCTGATCCTTCTTTCTTCCATTCCTCCTCCAAGGATTGCTTGTTGCTCCATAGAAACAGGAAATAGCAGCATTGTTTACTGTGAGCAGCTGGTAAATCTAGACAGCAGGGGGAAGGAAGAGATAGCAGAAACAGTCTCCTGGGATTCCTTTGAGTTCACATTGGCTGGACCTGCTGGAGTTCATTTGAATGAAGGGATGTGCTTAAACACACAAAGACACAAAGCGATGCCTCTGTGAACCTGTAGAGAGGTGAGAAGGCTGCAGTACCTGTTTGCGGGCCTGGTTGAGGCCATGCAGCCGCTGCTGGAGTTCACTGCGGTAGTTCTGGGCCGCCTCTATGCTTTCCTTCGCCTCCTGCAGCAACAAATCCACCTCCACAGACATCTTCCCGCCTCCTGACACACGATACAGCACAGAAGAATATTTATAAAACACACACCAAAGAGGCAGAGTGACCACAAACCAGACACCGTGAAAGATCAGAGCATGTAATTATTAGGCATCAGGTGTCATAGCCTGCAGGACCAGCTTCATATTTAGGGGTTTCTCCCAGGTCCAAGGACAAAACTGCTGTAATGTTGTCATGTAAACACAAAAACCTTGCTACAGTGGAAAATGTTGATACCATAACCAACATGGAGGAGATCTTCTTTTTTTTTTAAGTCAGAGATTGTTTTTTTCCCAACAAGAATTGGTCTGTGTGTAAATCCAGCAACCACAGCATTGGCTCTGGTTTTTGTAACGTAGATGAGGAAGCTTTACCGGATCATTCCATACATGCAGCAACGTTTTCCCTTTACTTGGAGATTTTAACATTAACAAACTGCAACCCTAAAAACAGGCAAAATCTAAAAGTTCAACAGCCTCCATCATCCATAATAAAACGACAAATTTAACCTGCAGAGCATTTTAAATGATTCAGGATATGTGGCAACAAGAAAACCACTTCCTGATGCTACCATCCAGCCAGAAACCTACCAGACAGACAAAAACACGACTTCAGTAGCAAAAAAATCTAGTAAAAAAAACACTGGTGATCAGTTAATGCAGTCAGTTCAGTGAAAATGTCCTGTGGTCTTATATTTCTGTATCAAAGGTCACTAAGAGAATGCCACTGCTGACTGCATTTGGTTATTTTGGCTGCGCGTTAATGTCAAAGCCACCAACTTTACAGGAAAAAGATAAATCGTGGAACAAAGCAAAGTCAACAACAGCTCTATCGGCCATAATGTCACCGCAGTCTCACATCCAAGATCCAACTTCATTAATTCAAATTCAAATTCAAACTTTATTTGNCTTCATTATCCTAGTTTGAAATGTTTAGGAGAGTTTTCTGACTCAGTGTATACTCTGGAACAGCATCTCCAAGAGAGAGTATTTGAAAGCAAGCATTACCAAACATCATACGGCAGAGACCGATGGTACTTTAAGTTGATAGCTTGAAATACCGATGAGAAAAAAACCTCTGCAGACAGAGTGAAACCAAAGATGAGTTTCCTCTAAACGTCTTCCTGTAAAAGAACATCAGAAACTTCCCAACTTCACCCTCAGTTTCATCTGTCTTTTCATCAGAGTTCAGGTCAACAGCTTCAGGCTAGAATCTTAATTACATTATGACCACTTAAATGATTGGCTGGTAGTATAAACAGCTAAGTATTTATTTTCTATTAACATCTCGATGTCTCTGGTCTCACTCTAATAAAGCAGGTGTATGAGACGCTGTGGTCGCCCACACTTCCTTTAGAGCATCTGAAGAGGAACTCACTGAAAGACATCATGTTTTCTGAACGTTACATAACTGCATAGCAAATTTGCCATCTAAAACATTAAAACCATAGCAAGTTCATCCATGCTACGTGCAAGTCAGAGCAAAACCTCTGCTCCACAGAAAATCCAAATCCTCAACTAGAACCAGCAGCCAAATCCTCTGAAAGGACTCGGTTAAATCTGCAACTGTGTCAGCGCCTCTTCCCGACCAGTCTCTTTCACCCGTAGGAAAACATGCAAAATGCAAATATCATGGTTCAATATTGCAATTATATGATATGCAAATTATAAACAAACAAAATGGTGCTAATCTGATGCATTTACTCCTGTGACTGTGCATGCACGTGCTGTCTGCACAAGACTTTCTTTTTTTTCTCACCGTGAGACTTTCAAGGCTTTCCTTTTTTCTTTTACAGTTTGTGGTAAATTTACTAGCAGACTTTTGAAAACGCATGCCTGTACTAGCATGTTTGTGGTTCATGAATACACAAGTCAACAATTGAAACAGAATTATAACCATCATCCTTCTAAAGCTCAGTTTGGATCACATGAGAAGTGATCTGCCAATCACCTGTAATACAGTTTGCAGTTCCAGGGACATAAGACGGCGAGGCAGCGTCACACCTGCTTTCTGAGATCTTTCCATGACTTTGGATTTGGCTTGTTGGATCACAGTGTCAGTAAAATGTCTTTGAGATGGGAAGTTGTCTCTTAGCACACAGTCCTGGTTCTAAGANCCATCTCTTAGCACACAGTCCTGGTTCTAAGACTGAATGCAGGAGCAAATCCTTGGCAACAAAAGTTGAAGATTAGTTTGTAATTTTTCTGAGTTGGAAAGATTTTGCATCACTTGTTTGATGGTTTTTGGTTGGCAGCATCTGCTGACAGGTGTTTTCCATCCATCACCTTTAAAGTAAAATAAGCTTCCATGTGCTAGCTCTCAATGCAGATTTCTCACTCCACATGCTATAAACCTTTCACCTTCCATCAACATGACCATGTCATTTAACAAAATTCAAGTTAATAATCATTTTAAATCTCCACATCGTGCTACATCTAAAATTTTACTCTTTTCTCCATTCCCAAAATAGTCACTGGTTCAAGCCCTTACTGTTTACTACTATTGGTTTTAATTGAGTTATAAAGTACTAACTGACAACAGAAAGACATCTTAGGGTACTTTAAAGAGAAAGTGAGTAAAAGCCCAACTAGATAAAATCAAATTCACTCAAGAGGGATTGAAAACAAGAAATCACTTATCAACAAATGTTTTAGCATGCTTTATAAATTCATCTCATCAAAAAGTCCTTGAATAAATCTACATTAATTGTCCCATAACATTCTGATTAGATCAGACACAAAACACACAACCATTATAAACCCCAGTATATGTATTTATACACACATGAATGCAAATGTAGGGCTGCACAGTTATGCAGGCATGCACTTATTCAGTCACTTTGACATAAACACCCACCTCTGGGCTCTCACACTCCTTTCTTTCTCTTAACTAAATGCCTCCAGAACAGCAGCTTTTAACATCTAACCACGACGAGATTTTACATCCTCTGAACAACATGCTGACCCTCTCCCTGTGAGTTTAATCCTGTAGTTTGTAATCCTCTTCTCCCCCAAAAGCCACAAAAGTCTGAAAGCAATCACTGTGCTCTTTGCCAGGTTAAACTCACACTTGTCATAAAACACAAAATCTCCTGTGTATGTTTATGTGTGTGGTTGGAAACAAATGGCTAAATCATTGTGCATTTGCCTTTCTTCTGGTGTAAATGTGCTGCCAAAAACTGAGTATTTAGGTCAACCTGCAAGGAGGGACGGGTCGCTGCTGCTTTCACAGGTCTGTCAGACTGTTTACAGTGTCAGAAAAATATGTGCTTCCACGAATGTGTTACAAGCCAGCCCTGCATGAAGGAAAAGGGCTCACAGGAGCTTCGTGTGAGGTGAAAACCTAACTATTTTATTCCCACAGTCCCACAGAAAGTGCTTTTGTGTGTCCTTGTTTTTTCATCGTTTCGTGTTGTTATATCAGCTGGGAGCTCCTACATGAGCTGTTTCAGCTGCCAAACTAGTCTGAAACAAAAGAAAAGCACATTGCACTAAATTATTTGTAATTAAGCCCTTGAATGCTCCATTGTGTTCAATAATTCAGTTTAAATTCGTCGTAAACATGCTGTGACTAACAGGAAAGTTATGAAAGGCAAACCCAATTATTATTAGAGCATACCACTGATGAAACAAGACAGCAGGAGACATCAGACATGTCTTAACTCGCTCACAACTTCCGTATTTTGCAGTCATTTGTTAAGTTAACCCCCTGACCACCACCATTACTGCAAGCAAATCTTCTAGAATAAATCCATAGCATATAAAATGCATAATTACATAGTTTAGGTGGTGTAGCTTGTCATATTTTCTTGCTAGTTTGTTAGAAAAAGCCAGGTATTTGGCTACACCCTTGATAATATCAATTTAACTGAGAACTTCCTTGATTCCCGTTAGAAAACTCCTTTTTTAAAGTTCGTCGTACTGTCACCAAGTCCTTGTGATTCATTGTAAAATATGATTAAATCAATTAAATTCGGCATTGACGTTTTTCAACAAAGACAGTTTGACCCATAAATAGTTGGCAATGGTCGCTACGCTAGAAGGTAATGAGAGTAACAGACGAGCTATTAAAAAAGTATCTGATGCATGCGATTGAAAGAGCTTTCAATTTCAAGAGTCGGGTTTTGTAATACCGACGTTATAGCCACATTTCCCACAAGTTTGTCGCCAACTTCTCAGGATACAAGACAGGAAGAAAGCTGGAGTTAGCAAGTTGTGGTAAAACAAAACAATGAAACTCAGATCATGCTTGAGAGATCAAGCACAACACCATTAACTAACTATGGCAGAAAACAGCTACTGTTGACCAATAAACAGAAAGACTGCCGTTTTACGAGTAGAGGTTTAAAAACTTAACTGTTTTAGTGCTTTCTGATGGCCATGTCGTCCGAAAGTTATGACTCCAGCCGCCGAACCACCGCTCAAAATATGCCGAAGTTTTGCTCAAGTCCTAAAATGACACTTCCGAGGCTTTAAGGACAGCAGCCAATCACAGACTACATTGTTCCGAGTGACGTTACAATCAACCAATTAAATTAAGATATGCTCTTTTTTGCCCTCCCCACACAAAACGTCCACTTCAAGTTCCCTCTAAGTGAGGGTGAGATGATGAAATGGGCTGACGAATAGCCAAATTTGGACTAGATTTTTTTTCTTTTTTTGTTTAATGTCGCTAACTTTAAATAGAACAAAAGAGCTAATGTTGCAGTACGGTTAAGTTGAGTATTTCTATATACATTTTACAAAACATCCTAGCCCTTTTAAGAATTTGGTTTTAACATGTAGATTTAAATTAAGGCCCAGCTATTGGCACAATGTTAGTAAATGTTTCACACCTTTAGCTACTGCAATAAATCATAAAATAAAATAAAATAAAGTAAAATCGGCATTAAATTGATAAACAAAATTAAATTACTTAAGGTGCATGAAATAAAATTAAAAGTTGAATCAATTTTAAAAAATTACATTTTTGATTTAATACGTGGTAGTGTGGTGGTTAGCACTGCGGCTTCACAGCAAGAAGGTTGTTGGTTCGAGCCTCAGCTGGGAGCGGAATTGTGGCCTTCTGTGTGGAGTTTGTATGTTCTCCCCATGTATGCATGAGTTCTCTTCAGGTACTCTGGCTTCCTCCAAAGACATGCGTGTTATGTTAATTGGTCACTCTAAATTAGGAATGAAAGTCACTAGGAGTGAGTGTGAGCCTGAATGGTTGTTTGTCTCTCTGTGTTGGCCCTATGGACTTACAACCTGTCCAGGATGTACCTGCCTCTTGCCAGCTGATTGCTGAGAGAGTCTCCAGCTTCCCCACAACCTGAATTAAGTGGCATGTAAAATAAAATAAGATTAAATTAAATGAAATTGGACAAATGGGCAAAATCAGCTTCCCACACTGCTTCAATGATGTTTGAGGTACAGGTTCTGGGGAGGATCCATCCTTCCATCAGACCTGTTGCCACTCATCAGCCATGTTTCCATGGAGACTATTTCTGATGAGGATTCAACCAACAGTGGATGGATCAGTTTACAGTATAGATACAACTCTCAGGTCCTGGTTCAGGTCTTTGTTGGATTTGTTCCTGTTTCTTCATGATATCACTTTCAGATCCTGGTCATCTGCTGTAGCCAGATTTTAGTCCTAACTCTTCTTCTTTTGTCCTTAACTTTTCCAGTTTCCTCCCATGTTTAAGGACACACTGCACACCATACTGAGATAATCTGTCTTATCTAAATGGGAACAAATTCTCAACAAGCTTTGTGACAGGCTGCTGGTAGCGAACCGGACTGGGACAAAAAGTCAGGCTCACCCAGGTCACCTTAATTCACATACTGCACATTATGCTCACATGCATGCACACACACAAACACACACACAAACACACACACACACACACACACATGCATACACACATATGTGCGCACGTGCACACACACATGTAGACTAAGTAATCACAAATGCAAAATATTCTATATAGACTAACATTCACATCAGTCATCAGCCCAGAGCTGTTCTCTCTCCTAGTCTCATCAAAAGACTTAATACAACAGTCCCAGCAAGGACAAGGACAGATGTGGACCGAAATGGACAGGAGACAATGACAAACTAGTTTTGCTGAGCTGCCTTAGTATTGAAATATCCACCTGTCACTTTACAGAGTACATATAATTAACTAATATTTTATCTAATATACTAAGAAATCCCATATTTCTGTATGTCCAAGGAATAACCTGAAGAACTACTGATCAAGACCACTATATAAGATTAAAAAAATGTCCAGCTGCTTGGAAATAAAATATAAAGAGGCTCAAAACTTCTGCACAGTGCTTTCATTGATTTTTTTAAAGATCTATCAGATTTTAACTTTTACAGATTTTACATGAGCAAATGAACATTTCCAGATGTCAGGAGTTGCAACAGAAAGACATTACAAACATTTACAGTTCAAAGATATTTATAGAAATAAAAAAAAATTGCAGATGGAATGCAAAACATATTCAGTCTGCCTCATAATGAAAATTATATTTAAATCCATCTCCTTCTGTCTTTTGAGTGAAACAGCAGTTTACTCAAATGTTTTAAGGACACATTGCACACCATGCAGATATGGTGCCAAGTTTTCAAGTTTATCAAGATCTGTAAAGACAGTGAGAATAAGAACAGAACTCCTTCCCTGTTTGGAAAAGTAGCATTTATGTGGAAAGAAGGCGTCCTCTTGTGGTGCATGGTGAATGCACAGGACATTTTTGCAGAAGAAAGTAAAAGTCAGACTTCTCTCATTCAGTTATTTATTTATTTGCTTATCTATTTCTTGGTGTTTTTATCTATCCAATCAGTACAGTTTAACATTCCAATAACTTATTTTTGATCTTATCGAATAAACGTCAAAACGCACGTTTTTCTTGAGGATCACCAGAGTAGTACAGCTCTTTCAAACAACAATGTTTATTCTTTCGACCGATATAATTTTCTTAAGAGTTTATTATTATTATTATTATTATTATTATTATTTACTTAGTTTTATTTAGTTTGTATTATTTTATACTTTAATCAGTCTAATAAAACAACCTGAAGCAAAAATCGACAGGATACACACAGGTTTGTGCCAGTGATCCAGCAGCGCGTGGACTGTGAACGCGCATTACTCTTGTGTAGCTCCTGCTGATGCTGATGTCAGGGAAGGTGATGCACATTTGAGGAGACCGGAACAATCCGTCAGATTAGCGCTTGATCTGCGGGATTTGTTTCAGTACATGCGTCTGATTCACCTCGAGCCCCAGTCGCGTCAGCGCTGAAACTATTATCTGGATTTTTTTTTCTGTGTTCCTGAAGAGACGTTTTTTTAACAGAAGCTTTTTTTATTGTTATTATATAGGCCTGTGGGTATTTACGCATCTCTAGGACGCAATACTTTCATACAGGCTAAAGTGTAGCCATGACAGCTTTTACGCAGAGCGCAGATATAGTGGTTATTTTCTTTATTAAGAATTTTTGGCGGAGTTTGATTTCTCTCTTCAGTCTTTTGAGCTCTAATAATGAATGATATTCCTGCTTCCGGTGGAAACGTAGTCAATAATCCCTCCCTGATTACCGCGCACAGATGGATTGCGTCCTGTCAACCAGCCGGGTGACACCAAGGCCATGCCAGATGAACTTTGCCGCTATGCTTGCGTCTTGTTTGCTGAATTGAAGCCATATAGGACAAGCCATCTCGTAACCATCACTTTTCTCTACATTGGTGCCAAAAATGAGGAGAGCTGTGCTTAAAGAAGCCGCCAAGCGGTTCCCTTGGTTGGCCAATGTCACTCTGTACGGCTGCTTATTCGCCGGCGGTGACTTTGTCCACCAGCTCATCGCTCAGAAAGAACGCATGGACTGGAAACACACTCGCAATGTTGCCATTGTGGCTATCAGTTTTCACGGAAACTTTAATTACTTTTGGTTACGCGCCCTGGAGAGACGTTTCCCTGGGAAGTCCGCCGGGATGGTTTTCCGCAAACTGCTCCTGGACCAAAGCTTCGCGTCTCCGTTGGCCACCAGTGTCTTCTATACAGGTAAGACTGTATTTTCTGAGAATATCCATTTAATTTAAAGTAAAGACACTGAGTTATTCTTTATTAACATTTGCAAACACGCTGAGATGTAGTGTACTTTTGTACAAGGGCCAACCATTCATCCAACAGGTGATCATGATACCTAATACCTATGAGTTTAAAAGTCATGGGATGGAGCTTAGACCTATTCTGTCTTTTTCTCTTTTTAAACTGGCAGAAACTTCAAGTCGGAGACTTAAGTAATTGTTTTGTCATATAATTATACATTAAACTCACCAGAGGAGAGACAAAGAAAGAAACTCTATTCATGAAGTGGTGTGTAACGGGGGCTAAAATTAACAAGACCTTGAAGT
This sequence comes from Melanotaenia duboulayi, assembly GCA_026261665.1. Classification (NCBI taxonomy): domain Eukaryota; kingdom Metazoa; phylum Chordata; class Actinopteri; order Atheriniformes; family Melanotaeniidae; genus Melanotaenia; species Melanotaenia duboulayi. The sequence continues at coordinate 35,446,316 of CM047976.1, forward strand.
GGACAATCCTGTCAAGCTTGTCTCAGTCAAACGTCACGTAAACCAAGGTGATGAGTCATTTTGACCTTGTGCGTAATGGCGCACAGAAGGTCATTTCCTTCAACTCTCTCTCTGTCCTGCAGGGGTGAGCTTCTTGGAGGGGAAGGAGGACATATTTGAAGACTGGAGGGAGAAGTTCTTTAACACCTGGAGGGTAAGGCTTCAACGTCCAGCGAGGGAGAGTCACCTTCCCTTCCGGTAGCTGCCGCTGCCAGCTCTCAGCCAGATTAACCTAGATTGTGCTGTGTGCCGCTTTTGCGCATTGGGCCGCGCACGGGTACACGCGGGTAATTGAGTCGTGACTGCAGCCAGAGGATAAAAATGTCAGTGAGTTCCAGGACGTGTAGGCGGTGAAATCCTAATGTACCTGGTTGTTAATGGATCCAACATTACTAGTTATTTACGCTGCTCATTAATTATTAATTTGTATTTATATATTTAAATCTTTGAGAATATTTTTAAAATATTTAATGGTAAGCTGGACATTTCTGTTTTCATGAATATTTTCTTCTCTGTTGAGTTTATCACCAACTATGAGGACTGAATCCCAAATAATCAGAATTTTATCACATTAAAACTGATTTGCACAACGCTAATCTTAACACTTTAAGGTGTAAATGTAGGACTTTTAATGGATTAATTTGTCGTTGTGGTATTGAATCTTTGTCATTTTCCATCAAGACCCTTCTCCATTTATTTTGTCTAAATGTTAAATGTCCCAGAAAGTTCAATCAAGGAACACAAGTTACTTAAAAAGTTGTGTATGGTACCTGGAAAAGTGGATTTCTTATCAATTTCTGACCAAAACATGTGTTATTAGCTGAGAACTGTGGCATGTTTGGTTCACATATGAAAAGACCTAATATGACAAGTAATTTCCAAGAAATGTGGGCAGACCTGAGATTGAATTTTAAGCGGGCATGTTCAAGGTTGACCATAAAATGCAGATACACTGTATATATCATATAGTATAGTGTCAGCATATCCAAAACTCACTAAACACAGCTTTGGTGGCAAGCAAATTAGATGAAAACATGAAATTTATTAAATGTTGTATGATGTTGCCCCTTTTCTTTAAAGTTAAACCAAACTTATTGTTGTAGTACACCTAACACTTTAAATGCATTTAATTAATTGTCTTTTTTTATTTCATTTGAGGGAAACACATCTGCATATTTTGATATTTGTTTTCTGTTTTTAAAAACGCTTGTCTTGTTTTTATTTCCAGACTGGACTGATGTACTGGCCATTCATGCAGGTAAATATTATTTTCTGCTATTATTTTATAATATGCAGTATGAGAAACTGTCTGTTATAGTCTGCCAAAACAAAGCTCATTGAAGCTCACATTTGCTTCTGCAAATGTCCAGTTTTCAGACAAAAAAGAAAAATATAGACAATTTTAAAAGTAGATATAATAAAAAAATTTAAAAGAAAATAGAATATTTAGCTACCATTCAGCATCAGCTGTACTACCATCTGAAATACATGCATTGTAAACACAAAGTTACACCTGAGTGTGCCGGATGAGTCAAACCTTTTTACATCTTTCTTCCAGAAAACTTTCAAAATTAAGATGCAGTTCTAAATGTCTAAAAAAGTACTCTTTATTTCACATTTTTGTAGCAGAAGCTGGCACATGTGCACAAAGCAAAACCATTCAAACATCTAAATGTCATGGAAACTCTTAACTTTGAAAAAGTAAGAACCTGTAAACACTTTGCTTTTTCTGTATTAACTCCCATTGCATAATCTGTAGAATGACGCTAGCTCAGTGGTAGTTTGGTCAGATAAAAGAAATAACTATAAGCAATCCAGAATTGTAATAAATTTTTTAATCATGGCATTGTCATTGATATCAGATATATTCATAAAAAAAAAAAAAGCACTTCATGTGGTTCATGCTAAAAGGACATTTACTGTCAGGTTGACTCCAGGTTGTACTTTAACAGGGCATTTGCCAAATACATATATACATTATTTAATTGGTCTTATTATGTACTATTTTAGTTGTTCTTATGTCATGTTTATACATGTGTGATGTTTTCATCCATTTTATGTTTTTACCTGTTTCATATGTTTCGTGGTTTCATATCATTTTTAGTATTTTAGTTATGTGCAGCTGTGGTTGTTTTAAAGTGCTTTCTAAATAAAGTTGATACTATGCAAATAAAGCTGAACTGAACTGAATTAAATAAAGTTGTTAGGGTATAGTACATATTTTGACATGAGAAAAAAAAACAAAAAAAACAAACAAGAAGCTAAACTAAGAAAAGATTGACTTCTGTCATGGCCGTGTTCATAAATGCACCCTTGAGCTCTAGATGCTAAAGCCTGCACAGGGTCACATAATGATCCATGAAAAATTCAGTCTGCTTCTTCGCTTCCTCTCTGCAGTTTCTTAACTTCGTCCTGATGCCGTTGCACATGCGAACAGCCTTCATGGGCTGCTGCGCCTTCCTCTGGGCCACCTTCCTGTGCTTCTCACGGCAAAGCGGCGATGGAACCGCCACCGTGGCTCTGGCGTTTGTTATGGACCCCCGTAAAACTCTGGAGGAGATGCGTGAGGCAAGGCTGGCCCGAAAGAGGCAAAAGATTCAGAGGGACAACTAAAGGCAGGCAAAAGAAAGCAACTTTTGTCATTTAGGCCTTTTGAGATTTGGTATTAGGAACAAAAACAGACATTTTACTTTTGCTAAATCAGCATTCACAAACTGAAGACTGGACAAGGAGTTTTCATCTGTCACATACGCACACAGCTGTTTGCTGTAAATTTCAAAGGCTGAGACCACAATGATAATGTGAAATGTGAAAAATGTGGGTGTTTAATCAGCAGGGAGACTGACAATTTTTTTTACATGAAAGTCTTTGAAGCTGTTATAAACTGTTGGAGTACCCATTTATGTGCTGACACAACCACAGCAGACGTGGTTTCAAATACACTTGATGACAGGCAGCTAAAAAGACCAAAGAAATTAGCAAATAAGTAAATGTTATGACAAACCGGTGTGTTTTAGGAAAACAGTAAGAAAGTCACAAAGAAAATACAGTCTTCACTAAACCCTCATCAGTGCAGCAGATAAAATATCTACATCTGAGCGTGCAGCTGGAAGAAAAGTTCAACATCTGTTTTGTAAAATTGATATTTTGGCCTGAAAACAAAGCTGCTACACATCATCCGTTACCAGTGAGTGATTATTAAGAGATTACTGACTTTTCAAAGCTTGACATGTTGTTTACAGCTGCAGTGATACACAGATGATGTTGACTTCAAACTCTCAAACTTTTCAGCTAAAACTGATGGTGGTTCAGCTGTGATGGAGGCCTGTGGCTGGTTGGAGGCACTGGTTGGTTTGATCTGAGTCCAGGGTGCTCCTGGGACCAGAATTAAGGTCTGGATATGTCTGCTTTACACCGGTTGTGCCTTTTCTTGGTGACAAGTCCGCCCCGACCAACATGTCTGTGAGTTTGCAGTGTTTGGCTGACTGGTGACGGTCCTTTGCTGTAGTCAATATAAGATATTATTTTCTTTCTCTCTCTCTCTCTCTCTCTCTCTCTCTCTCTGTCTCTCTGAATGTGTGTGTGTGTAGTTTTAAATAAAGTTCACATTGGCATATCAGGCTGATATGTTACAGTCAGCATCCAAAATGAATTATAAATGTGGTCTGCATATGTATCAGGTATCCCCATATAGGACGTTTAAAAACATCCCTGATGGTGGAGCTAAAAGAAGCAGAAACTCAAGCAGGGTCATGGTGGTCAACATCGGATTTTCAATCATCTTCAAAACACTTTGTCACAGAAGAAAGTGTCTCAGGATGCAGCCTGCTATGATGATGCTTGATGAAGGAAGATCACTGAAAATGTTTTAAAATGTACTCAGTTAATGATTTACAGTAATTTACCTTTAACCCTGAAGAGATCCTGGGAACATTTTGTACCATTTTTATTTTCATGTCATTCTGGCTCTGTTGATGGAAAATAGCTGAAATTTCCCGTAGCATGTTCATTTTTAGATGATCTTATCATTTTAATGTCAGTTCTTTGAATTAACCTTAACTGGCTAAGACACACAAAAACTAACATATTCAATCCTAAGTACCCAAAATATGCAATTGAAAACCATTATAAGAGCCATTTTTGATGCCATATTTATCTTAATATACACACATGCATTTGTTTATGTTAAGATTTAAATTTGGACAACTACCCTTTTTTATTTTTATCCTTTACATCAGATTATGCCACATTTTTCATATTTCAAAGCATGCATAGCATTTTATAGGATTTTTCCCAAAAAACAAAGGAATTTTGTGAACAAACTGGCCCTTAAAAACTAGAAATAATGATAATGATTTGATATGTGTATTTCAGGCTGACTAATTTAAACTGCAAAATATAATATATTGAATATTTTTACACACGTTTTTTGTGAAGCTGGCTTTTTTTTGTTCTTAGGATTAAATGTGTGAATCTCTTTAAAAAAAACACTGACACTATCAAAAATAACTGCTTGAAAATCAATATTAATACCAATTTTTTATATTTTATGGTAACTATTTTAGTTTTTTCTTAATGAAAAACTGGTGTATTGTAAACAAACTGGCCTTTAAAGGATTAGAAACTACAAATTATGAGTTTTACTTTGTATGCATATTTCAAAATGAAGTTGTTTTAAAACACTGACTCGTTGAAAGTGAAACAACATATTAATGTACAATATTTTTACACCCATTTTTGATAGGGTGACATTTTTAAAAATTAGGATAAAATGTGTACATTTATTTAAGGATCTCTTAAGAGTTAAATGAAGAGGGAAACTTTTCATTGTTAATGCACTTCACACAAAAAAACAGCCAGCAGAGAAAAGACAGAAGCAGGGGGCATTATTAGCTCCCGAAAGCCCAAATCACCCACCTGTAAACACAAATATACTGTTTTTAATTGTATATGTGTAGGTTGAAAAACAGTGATACAATAACTGAGCTTCAGCTGGGGGACTGGGGAGGTTTTACTCCCTGCTTCTGGTCTAATCTGCCTTTTAACTGTGGTTGTACATCAGTGAACTACCTCTGTCTAACTTGCAATAAGAAAACAAATAAGTGAATCCCATAAGAAAAACTCATTTTCTGTATTGCAGAGTTCTCAGCTCTCCCATTCACAGAAAGTCGTGTTTTGTCATTACAGTATCAGTGTACCTACTTGTGTTGTATCTCCTAGAAATGTGAAGCTGCAGTATCTTCACCCTGTTCTCTTACTTGAACCATCTGATTGGTTGCCATCAGCCCAGATACCTTATTGTGTTATGCATTACTCACCTCAGCCGGACTCACTCTTGTGGAGATTTAGCACATCTTATTTATGAAAGAGAGCTTTGTTGAAAACCTATGGCCGTGTTGTACATACAGTAATACTGGATTTCATTTGAACTAAGCCATTTTGAAGATAAATGTTACCTGAAAACATCTTAGAAATCCTGTTTATGTGCACAAAGAATTCAATAAATGTTAACATTTTTCAAAATGATGTATGAAAGTATATTATAATGTTATACCGGCTTTACAACAAATGGTGAAAACCTCTGCTGTGGCTCAGAGTCTTTGATGTTATAAGAAATATTTTTGTGATGTGAACACCTTGTGAAAAAGGGGCCAGATGGTAAACCTGAAATTAATAAACTGGTCTCCTCTTCTCTTAAGTGAATTGGATTATGTCATGACCACTACTGAAATGAGATTTGATGGGGAAATTGTGTCGGACTTAAGCCATTAACAATGAGATTTTAAGACCGTTGAGGTGTTGAATCTCCTCTAGCAGATTAAAACAGCATCATGTAACTAAGGAGCATTCTCTGCCATGTTGTTTCAATGAGACGATACATCAGCACAGTGAGATTCTGTTCACGTTATAAGCTTCACCTGTTCAACTGATTAACACAAATATCTAATCAGCCAATCACATGGCAGCAACTTAGGGCATGTAGTCATGTAGACATGGTGAAGACAATTTGAAGTTCAAACTTAGCATCAAAATGAAGAAGAAAGAGGATTTAAGTGACTCTGAAC
>CM047976.1:35473181-35486416 GCA_026261665.1 Melanotaenia duboulayi
GTGTAGTCTGATCACTTCACAGAGGATGAAGCTCAGCGTCAGACCAAAACTCTGAGGAGGAGTAGGAAAGTTGTCAGGATGGTTTCTGCTCTGTCCAGTGATTTCTTCTGATGTGACCTTAATGATCTTTAAGTCTCTGCATGTTTGAGAGAAGTCAGTCCATCTGCAGAACTCTACTTCTGTCTTTCCAGGAGTGAAATTGGAGATGTGAGTACTTCAGTGAAGGCTGCTTGTGTTTTATGTTAAAAAGCGTGTGGTAGGTTAACTTGTAGTGTAGGGTCACTAACATAGATCTGAAGGTAGGATTTATGTGTGTCAGTGTGGAAGCAAAGGTGGAAAATGAGGCTCTGAGTATTTTTACACGACTATGTAGCGCTGGAGACCCTTTCTGTCCTGTTTTTACTTGCAGTGCTGCTTTTCATGCTTCTCAAAAAGCAATAAAACTTTCACACAAAGTCTGACTGATTTTTTTTTTATGAAAAGAAAAACTCACACACGTACTGAAAGCATACCCACGCAGCTGCCTTTGCCGAGTTGGTGGGAATGATTCTCTTTAATGTTCAGGTCGCACAGTTGATACATATCTGAATAATAAATAAATGCTGAACACAAGACATCATTTAACTACATTTATCACAAGGTTGATGAGCTGAAATGTTATGTATCATCACATGTTGCTGTTTCAGTAGTTTATATGTTTGTTGATCATTTGTCTTCGGTTTCATACACTAGATTGAAGGAGATGCAACTCTGGTATAAAGATGTGGATTTAAATATTTTTCAGAAATATGTTAAAAGTTGCAGCGTGTGACAAAATCAGATGACAGAAATATGTAATAATATATCTTTAAGAACTGCGTTTCTGTTAGTCTCTAATCTCTTTACTAAAATAACTTGTGTTTTTATTCTCTGAGAATGAGCCATTTATTTCTACTTGTCGTGGGTCCACATACATGGCAGCTGCCATATTTGTGGCACCATTTTAGTACGGTGTCTCTGAATGGACAAACTGTCTGTGAAGCTTTAAAAAACTGCAGCGCTGGCTTTGACAGGAGGTAGTGAACCAGGATAAATACCACCTTAAAAGGACCACAGAAGAAGACAGTAGACACGAGCACAAAGTTGAGGTAGTTTCCTGAAGTGCAGCCATTGCTGCATCTGAGGCTGCTGGATCCACTCACAGATGAAAATATCTTTGTCTGGAAGTATTTTGGTCATTGATGCATTGATGGCCACCGTAAATTCACTACTGCGCTATACACCTCTGTACCAGATGTCAGTAATTCTTACACAGTGTACCTTTAGAAACTAAATATAAAGCGGCAACGTACAGCACTGTGCACAAGCTTTGAGCCACTCTGCGTTTCTTTATATTTTACTTCCAGGCAGCCAGACTTTGTTTTAATCTTATAAAGTGGTATTAATAATTTGCTATCCCGCTTTCTCAAAGCCTTTCAAAGATTTTTTAAGCAGAACAAAGGCTTCTAACTCAAACTTTTTAAACGGGGTCTTTAAACTCTTTGTTACTGAGGTATGTCACATGACACGAGAACTGGACTAAAAATCGTTGGCAACAGGTCTGGTGGAGGGATGGATCCTACCTAAACCCAGACCTCAACATTATTGAAGCAGTGTGGGATCATCTGGATGGAGAACAGAACAAAAGGCAGAAACATCAAAAGAAGAACTTTGGAAAATCCTTCAAGGATCCTAAAGAACTGTTCCCGTATTCCAGTTTATGTTTGTACATGTCTCAGTTAATCACTGCAGATGTTTTGTTTTCCTGGAAATATATAAGGAGGCGAGGAGTGGCTCGAGACTGTATACAAAACTGTATAAGACACAAATATGTCTTGTTGCTTTAGAATAATCTCCCAACCACCTTTAAAAGCTACTTTTATAAGAGACAAAGTGGAAACCAGTAGAATTTAATTATTTGTATCCCAGTGGATTTAATGTCAAACTAAACAGAGACGTCACTGAGCATGTGCAGATGTTCCACATTAGGAGATGATGGTAGAACATCAACAGGGAGACTGGACTCAGCTCTGTGACTCACACAGAAACACACTGATTTTAACACACCTGAAAATGTCTGATGGATCTATTAAATTCAAATAAATTTCACAGAAATCTACAAAATCTTAAGATTGATTAGTTTTTGTATTTATTTAGCATAATGGGATTGAAGTTTGAATGAACACAGAGTTAAAATTGTTTCAATTTTTAAAATAATTTAAATATGACTGGACTTTTTGGAGTCAAGTCTGAGATATTCTGGAAAATGTAGCCGTCTAGCACTAGTTCTTCTAGGTGTGCATATGTGATGGTGTTGCGTTCACTATAATTCAGAAAACTTGATGCTTAGGAAAAGCTAGTCCAGATTTACTATGCATCTCACCCCGTAGCAGCTGGGATAGCCCCCAGTGACCCTGCACTGGGATAAACAGGGAGAGACAATCTGATTACATTATGCTCATTAACTGGTTTGTAGATGTAATCAGTTCAGCTAAAGGAACAAACAGGCTTGTAAGTCAGAATGTGTTTCATCAAATGTTTTATTAGATTAAGAAGTTTGTTTTCACCGTGTAAGCTGCTGCATTGTAGCTTTAAACGCTAGAACTAGATCATCCAGGTATTTATTAGGCCAGTCAAACTTCTGTTTTCCCAGCTGACATGAATGCAGCATGAACCTGTCCATTGAAAACGGAAATCTGGGATTTATGAAAGCAGAGTTGACAGAAAAAGAAGAAACCTGAAACATTTCCAACTTTATAACTCACTAGGATTTACTTAAAATAAACAAATCCAAGTAATTTGAGAGAAAGGTGAATATTCAAGACAAAACGAGTCAATAAATGCAAAAACGTGAAGCTGCAGCAGAAGACTTTAAATCATTTATTATTACTGACTGACTGGTAAATCTTGATTTATCTTAAATAACTGAGCGTTTCAGTATAATTTTCCAAAGAAAAAATCTCACATTTAAGAAGCTGGAAGCATCATTTTTATGTCAGAAAAGCTTTGAAAGTTATGTTAAATAAATAAAATCACAATTATTTGTTTTTATGTGATTCCTTTCTGTTTGTTTAGAATAATTATTGAATTACTGACAGACAAAACCAGAAGTATCGTCTGAATATTAGGGATTAAAAGTGTATAAATGAGTATGTTTGGAACAAAGTGTGCGGTCAGTCTACTCTTCGGGTGGGTAGGTGTACTCCTCCTCCTCCAGATGGGAGGTGTGGGCAGNAGGTGGGTAGGTGTACTCCTCCTCCAGATGGGAGGTGTGGGCAGGAGGAGATGGGGAGGAAGGCTCATCATCCTGCAGCTCTATGGAGTTCTCCCTGATCCTCCGGCTGACGCTACCTCCCATTACCGAGCTCCTGACGCTGCCGCCGCCGCTGCTCCAGGGACTGCTGAACGCCACCTCCCCGCCGCCACGCCTGAGGAAAACCCCACACATCAGGAGGAAGAGAGGGAAGTAGAGGAAGAGGAGGGTTTGCTGCCAAGCAAGATTAAATCAGAAAAAGTTAAAGCCCCTGAAATTTTAAAGAAATAAAAACCCGGCTGAGGAAGAGGAGGAAGCTCTGAGGACACATCAGGTGTGTCTGAAAACAGGTGAAGCAGGACATGAAAGGAAAAAAAATGAAAAATAAAATCACAACTTTTCTCTTTTCCTTCTTACGCAGAAGCTAAAAATGTGCAGGTTTTAGCGTGAAGGCTAAAAGCTGGATTAGATTTATTTTACACTATTTAAGTGCATCATTTCAGATCAGGTCCACCTGTTCAGCTGGTTGTCTAATCAGCCAATCACATGGCAGCAACTCAACACACTTTGTCATGCAGACATGGTGAAGACGACCTGAAGTTCAAACTGAGCATCAGAATGAGGAAGAAAAGGGATTTAAGTGACTTTAATGTGGCATTGTTTCTGGTCTAAAATCTTGGGATGTAGCATATATATATAACATAAATATATATATGTATGTATGTTTATATTAGTGTAATTCTGAAATTCATGGGTTTTCTGAAGGGATAGTTAATTAAATGTAAACATCTTGAGTGTGTACTTGTTTTTCTTCGCACTAAAACAAAGGGAAAAATGAGGATTTGCCCATCTTTATAGTTATGCTGTTATTTCACTGGCATAGCCACAGTCTCATGTTTCGTCTCCATGAAAATAATGTTCCCATAAACCTGTGCACTTACACATGAAACCTATCATTCAGAGGGTAACTGGGACCAGTAAAACTGTTAGCTTGACTGGAGTATGTGTTCATCTGGACTTCTGTTACCTCAGTTTGCTCCTGAGTGAAGACACGTCTCTGTTGAGGGCGTCGTTGGCCTCCGTCGCCTCGTCCAGCTCCCTCTGGAGTTTCCTTCGGGCGGCGGCCGCTCGCTGCGCCTCCTCCTCCACCTCCTCCAGCTGGTGCTTCATCTGCTTCACCCTCACATTGCTTTTCTCCGCCTTGAAGAGACAGAATCAGAAAGTAAAACGTTGTTTTTGATTTGGTGGGTGCCTCCTGTCCTCCATCTTTATCCGTCACCTGGTCTTTGAACTGCTGCGCCTGCTTCCTCTCGTCCTCCAGCTGGATGCTCAGATCCTTCAGCTTCTTCTCCTTCTGACGCAGATTCTTGGCGTTGGCCTGCCGCTCTCTGTAAGCCACAAAGTGCAGTTTGGTGTCAGGGTTTTTTTTCTTTTCTTTTCTGTTTAGAGCTGGAATTAAAGGTTACCTGCTCTCCACCTCCAGCTGCTCCTCCACCTCTCTGAGTTTGGCCTCCAGAGCAGCGATGGTGGACTTGAGCTTGGAGCGGCCCTGGCCCTCCAACTCCTGCAGTTTGGCCTTCAGCTCTCGGTTTTGTCTCTCCAGCTGCTGCCTGGATCCCTCCCTGCTCTGAGAGGAAGATCTCTCTGCTGCCAGCTCTGCTCCCAACTGCTCCACCTTCACCACCACAGACAAGACAGAACAAGAAAAGTAAAAGTTAGTGCAAGATATTTGGAAAATATACAATATTTGCTTTCATATTAAATTAAATTACACGTATTTTATTTATCCCCCGATATTCTGTAAAATGTGTTAAAATAAAAAGTATTGAAAAATGTAAAAAGTAAGTTTATTTACTTTATTTTAAGTCAATACAACAATACATTTATAATAATGATGAGAGAAATGGTATTCAAACTCATCTGGTCATCCCTCTCTCTGTGGTGGTGGGACGACCTGACGGAGTCCAATTCAAACTTTAAACAAGCTCAAACGTGCATCAGGGACGTGGTCACAGGTCATTTTACAAACTCTGGTACCATGTCCCCCTCAGGACCCCAAAAACATAAGATCAGATTGACCTTTTGATGATTGTGAGTCAGTTTTGGATGATGCTGAGCTCAAGATGTGGTTTTTGTTGCACAAATACTGTTATTAGAAAAAATAAAATAAAAGGACCAGAATATGAGGAAGGAGGCTCCTGCTGCTTCACTGGTTGGAAATGAAGTTCAACATCAGGTTGAACCTACCAGCTGCTGGCTCTTCCTCAGCCGCTCGTTCAGGCTCTCCACGTTGGCCTGCTCCTCCTCTAGCTCCTCCTCCAGCTGGCTGATCTTCGTCTCCACACGACGCTTTTCATCAGACAGCAGCGACCTGAAGAGGAGGATCGAGAAATGAAGAAACTCAGATTACAGAGCCACAAGTCTTGTTTTCATCCTGTAAGATTCAATATCTCAATAAATGAATTCAAAAATCTTCTGTTAACTCTGCTTTCTGTTTTCTACAAGTACCATCTGGTAAAAACATGTATTGGACTGTTAATCTAAAGAGCAACCATTAAACTTTTGAATGCTGCTGGTTCTTAAAGGATAATATTTACAATTCATTAAATCCGCAGGAAGCAACGTGTCTACTGGAACTCAAGCTCATCACCTAAACTTTACATACTGANTTTTTGAATGCTGCAGGTTCTTGATGGATAATATTTACAATTCATTAAATCCACAGGAAGCAACGTGTCCACTGGAAGCTCATCACCTAAACTTTACATACTGAAACCCGATAAAACCCACCTTCCTGAAGAGTTACTGGCCAGCTCCTCGGACAGCTCGTCCCTCTCCGTCTCCACCTGCTTCCGAGCTCTCTCAGCTGCTGCCAACATCTGGACAGATGAAGGGGTGATAACATCAGGAAGGTAAGAAACATCTAAAGAACGGATCTTTTTATCCGAAACAAAATCGTTTCGAGGAGCTCCCGTTGAAGTGAAACTCAGTGTTGCTTGTAGTAAAATTCTTCCCCATTATCTGGAGTTATTGGTGGGGTTTGTGGACAGTAAACTGTCTTAAGCTCCAGAAAACAGATGCATCTTGAAAGTATTTCTTTGGGAAAAGCATCACCTCATGCATCTGGAGGATTTCTGCCTCCATGGTCTTGGATCTGCGCTCAGACTCCCTGGCTGAGGCGAGGACCTCCTTCTGGGCTGCACGAGAGTCCTCCAACTCCCTCTGAAGCTCCTTCATCTGCCCCTGTGAAGACATTTAAAAAATGTCACTTCTTTGTAAACATAAACAAAAAAACCAGTAACCGTGTGTTCATACCTGGATTTTGCGAAGCTGCTTGAGCGCCTCATCGCGCCCCCTGCTGCTGGTCTCCAGCTGGTCCTCCATGTCTTTCAGCTCCCCCTCCAGCTTCTTCTTCCCGGCTGATGCCTGACTTCGCTGCTTCCTCTCCTCCTCTAGCTCTGCCTCCAGCTCACGCACCTGAGGAAGAAACCACAATCCACCTGAAAACTCAGATTGTAACCAAATGTGGGTTAGTGCATTTAAAACTCCTTTGAAACCTTGTGCTCATCTAATTTTCTCTTATATATAATCTTTATTTTAGCTACATTTAACAGGTTGTATTGCAGATACGCTGTNTATATAATCTTTATTTTAGCTACTTTAACAGGTTGTATTGCAGATACGCTGTTAAGAAAAAGCTGACGTGACAGGAAGTGTGATCAGACTCCACCTGTCTCAGGAGCTGCTTCCTCTTCTCCTCTCCCTGCTCCTCGCGCCCCTGCAGCTCCCGCTCATGCTGCACTTTGAGAGCCTGACTGTTGACCTCCAGACGGAGCTTGGCATCCTCAGCCACCTGCAGCTCATCCTCCAGCTCCTCCATCTGTGTCCTCATCTCCTCTACGATGGCCTCCAGGCTACGTTTTGCCTTCTCCAAGTCATGAACCTGATCAATAATCAGAAAATACATCCAGCTATCTCTAAAATGCTCATCTCAGAGAAGGTTGCATTCATTTTTCAGATGCTGTTGCTTACGTTTTTTCCTACGTCATCTTTGGAGCTGATGAGATCCTCCATCTCAGCTCGGAGCGCCTTCATGGTCTTCTCTGCCTCCTCCCGAGATACCTGGATCTCCTCCAGCGCTCGGGTCAGAGCTAACACCTTCGTCTCCTTCTCCCTCGCCTCTGCCTCTGCTCGATCCCGCTCCTCTGCAAACTTAGAGGACACACCTCGTTCCTCCGCCAGCATCTGATGACCGCAAGAAAGGAGATCAGAGATGAAGGCTTTTAAGATAATTTTATCATTCCTCTCTTATCATTTAAACTTTCTTCTTTATCTAAAGTTAATATCTACTTTCACTGCATGATAGTCTTCCAGACAAACAAAGAGCCTCAGCTGTTAATTAAAACGTGCAACTGTAAGTGTAAATAGAGCACATACGCCAAAAACACAGCTCTAAGGAGCTTGAAAGTGAAAATTTGATTTGAGCAGCTTTATTCTCCAACCCAGTCTGAACCTTTCTTTAGGTAGTCTCCAGGAAAAAGTTCTCCAGGATCCTTGAAGAACTTTCCAAAGCCCTTTTTGGATGTTTCTGCCTTCAGGAGCCTTTTTTCCTCCTGAATGATTTATAGTCAGAGTTAAGTGACAGTCATCCATCTATTATCTCAGACTGGATCGGCATGGCTCAGTGGGTAGAGTGGTCATCCTGTAGCTCAAGGGTTGCCGGTTTTGATCCCGGCTCGGAGAGCTCATGTTGAGGTGTACCTGAACAAGACACCGAACCCCTAATTGCTTCTGATGGGTTGCATCAGCTTCCGCCATCAGTGCGTGAATGTGACGTACATGTAAAGCGCTTTGGATAAAAGCACTATGTAATACAGACCATGTACCATTTCTGCCTAGTCACCTACTCCATTTCCCCAAGGCATTTCCAAGCCAAGGAGTCCTGGAAACACCATCCCCAAGGAGGCATCCAGAAGGTATCTTGAACTGATGCCCAGACCACCTCAGTGGGATTCTCTCTATGTGGAGGAGTAGTAGGTCTACTTTAATGAGGAAGCTTATTTCAGCTGCTTGTATTTCTGATCGCAATCTTAAGGTCACTACCTGCAGATGATGACCACAGGAGAGAGTTTAACCATAGACTGACTGGTGTTAAATAGCTTAAGGACTGGGCTGAGTAAAAAAAGCAGCTAAAATAAAAACTTCAGAAAGCTGCAGAACGTTTGATAAAGATCGCTTTAGAAGATTACAACCAAATCTGGATGATCAATAACATGAATCTCTCTCTAATCTCCTCTTTGACCGCCAGATTTGTCCAGACCTGATCAAACTTTTTCTGCTTCTTTTCCAGGTTGGAGACAAGCTGCCGTTGGCTGTCCAGGTCCACCAGGATGTCCTCCAGCTCCTGCTGCAGCCGGCTTCGGCTCTTCTCCAGCTTGTCGTAAGCTGAGGCCTTCTCCTCGTACTCGCTGTTGGCCGCCTCCAGCTCACGCTGCAGACGCCTCTTCCCCTCCTCCAGCAGCTCCACCGTCCCCGACAGCTCATCCAGCTTCTTCTTGTGGTCAGACAGCTGACAAGAGGATGGACAACGACAACATCAAGAGGTTTTTATACACTCTATATGTCTTCTCATGTCTAAATTACCAACCTGCATGTTGAGGCTGGAGACCTGCCTCTCCACGGCCCGTTTGGCCTCCGTCTCCTCCTCCAGCTGCTCCATCAGACTGTTCCTCTCCTCTTCCATCTGACGCAGACGTCCAGACAGATTCAGTTTCTGACGTGTCTCCTCAGACAGCAGCTCCTAAGCGAGTAAAGAGTTGGTAATTTAATTACGTCCATGGATAAATGAGAGTATTTAGCAGTGGTGTCTCTTTGGATGGACCCTCACCTGTGTGTCCTGAAGTTGAGAGGACAGACTGGAAAAGTCTTTACTCAGCTTGATGTTCTTTCCCTCGGCTTCGTTCAGCAGACCTGTCACACTCTCCAGTTCCATCTGGAAGGGAAGAAGAGAATTGTTCAATTTGACAATTTATAATCCAGTAACCTGCTTTCCATGTCAGAATATCCTTTATAGATGTGTTAAAATCACAACTTCTGGACCACTACATTAATTTCAGCATCATCTGGTACTGGTAGGCCATCCATGATGGTGGAACTCATCTCTTTTTCTTCACAGTTCCTTAGTCATACATTAAAAATGTTCAGGTTTAATTATGAAGAGGTTAGATCAAAGCAGGATTATGGGTTTTAAATAGTGTATTATTTGTATGTACTGTCACAGGTGGAATCCACATTCATTAACTATTTTATTAATTAAATTGCTTGTTATCACAAATATCTAATCAGCCATTCACATGGCAGCAATTCAGTACATTTAGTCATATAGAGATGGTCAAGATGACCTAATGAGGTTCAAACTGAGCATTGAAATGAGGAGAAAAAGGAATTGAAGTGCCTTTAAATGTGGAATGGTTATTAGTCCTGAGTATTTACTAGGATTTTTACACACAACCATCTCTAGGGTTTACAGAGGATGGTCTAAAGAGAAGACAATATCCAGTGAGAAGGAGATTTTCGTCATAGATGTGTAGCTGACAAATCTGCAGCAACTGTGTGATGCTGTCATGTCAACATGGAGCAAAATCTCTGAGGAATGTTTCCACCACCTTGTTAAATCTAACAGCAAGAATTGAGGCAGTTCTGGAGGAAAAAAGGGGATCCAGCCCTGTATTACAAGGTGGACCTGATAAAGTAGCCGGTGAGTAGATGCAGTGTTGACATACTTTAAAGACTCACATTCATCTTGGAGACTCGCTCCCCGAGTTCGTTCCTCTGCCTCTCGCTCTCATTAAAACGTGAATTTAGCTCGTTCAGTTGACCTTCTACCTTCTTCTTCTTGTGTTCCACATCCTGTTTGGCGCTAGCAAGAGACCTCAGGTCAGCACTCAAATCTGCTGACTCCTTTTCCAGAGCTTGTTTGGCTTTCTCCAGACCAGCCCTCACCTGGATGGAGAAAGATGGTGCCGAATGAGTGAAAAAGATTAATATTTTAAGATTTTAGAGTCCACTACGCTGAAAATGGAAAGTGAGCTGACCCTCTTGGCCTGCTCCAGCTGCTCAGTGAGCTCCTCCACAGCCTGGTTATGTTTCTGTCTCAGGTCCTGGATTTGGGTCTCATGGCTCCGGCCCTCATCTTCCATAGCTTTCTTCAACATGGCCACCTCTTGCTCTCGCTTTGCCCTGCCAACAGCATTTGCAGTCACGTAAACTTTTATGCAGATGACACTGTTCTTTATAGTTTAGTCTTGGAAAGGAACTTTGTGCCATTTAATGTCTGCCTTTTTTCTGTAGACTGGCTCTAAAGTTGGCAGCTAAGAACAAAGACAATCATACATAAAAAAAAGGTTAATTAAATGGCATAAACATGGAATATGTCATCTCTCACAAACCGTAGCTCCTGCTGGGCAGCAGTGGTGTCCAGACTGTCTTCCAGCTCAGTCCGCAGAGCGTTAAGCTCCTCCCCAAGGTCCCGTCGAGCTGCCTCAACCTTCCCCCTCGCCAACCTCTCTGCTTCCAAATCCTCCTGCAGCTCCGAGATCAGCGCCTCCAACTCCCGAACCTTCTTCACCGCTGCCCCTCGCTGACTGCTCTCCTCCTCCAAACTGCACTCAAAATATTAACTTGTTAGATGAACATGAGTAAGCACATTTTTATTTGTAGAGCACCTATCAAGACAAAAGTCAGAAAGTGCTTCACAAAGAAATACAAGAAAGAAGAAATGTTAAACTAAAATCAAGCTCCTGGTTGGCCTAGCAGACCAGACCTATCTGGATGGCTGGAATTTTCCAAGCACCTGAGAAAGATGTGAATCTTAAAATCATCATGGGCTTTAAAAAAATATACAACCGAATATCATCAGCATAGCAGTGATAAGAGTCATCATTTTCTGAATCTGACATGATTCAGGAGAGATTTCAAGGTCCCAGATTTAGCCCAATAAGTAGTTAACAATATAAAAAGACCTATGTATAAACTCAAATTAAAAATAGAGTACTACAACAACAAACCTATAGCTAACGCAGTGCAGAGGAGATGAAGTCTGATTGGCCACTGGCCTGTTTTGTACACAATACATCATATTGCTCCTGGTTAAGTGCATAGTAAAGTGTTCATTCAGGGCTGAAGGGTATATGGTAGGGGGATACGGTGGTTGAACTAGCCAAGCTAATTTACTAGCAGTAACCCAAATACATAAAGTTGAACCCAGAATATTTACATTAATTTACTCAACTTAATTCTTTCTAATTAATTTAAAGCATTTGATTTAGGTGAAAATTATTTCCATAATTCTAATTACGTTCACATACGTTTTTTTTTTCAGCATAACATCATAACATGCATGCATGTTATACTAAAATAACATGATGTAAAACAGTGATCATGTAACAGACAGTGTGTGGTCACGGAAAAGGTTTGTTGGGAAGAATAAGATTAAGACTGGAATTCTTTTCTCCTAGTTCTGACCCTGGAGGATAAATATCATCTTTCTGATTACAACTTGCAGTAAATTCCCTCTCACCGGGCCTGCGTGGCCTGGAGTTCCTCTTCCTTTGCGGCTAGCTGAGCTCTGAGCTCGGCTAGTTGTGCCTGCAGGTCAGCATGCTGCTCCTGTAGGTCAGCCACTTCTGCCTCCACCTTCCTCTTCGCCTTCTCCATGTCCTGACGAACCTTCTCCTCCTTCTTCAAACGAACTGAACATGCAGGGTAACATTCAGTTTTTATAGAGGGTTTATGTGAATATGTCATCCTACTCTTTCTCAAAAACACTTTCTGTGCCTCTGTTTTCTGTATTAACAGGAGTCTGTGCTACATTTTTATGTTGAATTTCTGATTCAACTGGTAGATTTTAAAATCCAGAAAAAGATCAACTCATTAAATTGCTACAAAAGACATGACTCTAAGTACTGACCTTCCAGGTCGGAGATCATGGACTCATGTTTGCTCTTTAGCTTTGCCAGATTCTTGGACTTCTCCTCCTCCTCGGCCAGGTTGGAGCTCATGTCAGCCATACGCTCCTCCAGAAGCTTTCGCTCCTGAAAAGGAAGACACGAAAGCACAAGTTCATAAAGTCTTCTGCCACAGCACTCGACAACGCTGCGCATTTGATACCTTCTGCAGTTTATTGTTCTGGTCTTCCATGAACAGGATGTTCTCCTCCAGTTTCTTCACCTTCCCCTCCACAGCAGCTTTCTCCAGCTGCAGCTTCTGTCGAGCGTCTTCCTCTTCTGCGATGTGGGCCTCCATCAGCTGAATGAAATACAAATATGTAAGTCCTAGTAAAACAAAGTCAGGGATCTTTAGGGAAAAGTGCTATATGTGTAGCCAAAAGCTTCTTTATTAACAGTTTTTCACCAGTTTCCTGAAGAGAAAATGCTCATGGTTGCAGATGATTTTTTAAAATTTTTTCACTAAACAATAAATTCTAAAGTTTTTCCTGGAAAATAAACATTAGAAATAACTGTACTAGATAAATAAAAAATGAGTAAGACCTGTAGCTGATGCTCCATGTCCTTCTTCTCCTGCTGCAGGGAGATGCTCCGCTCCTCCTCTTCCTCCAGCCGGGCTTCCATCTCATGCAGAACCTCCTCCAGCTCCTGCTTCTTGGCCTCCAGACGCACCCTCATCTCCTCCGCCTCGGTGTACAGCTCCGTCTCCGCCTGCAGCTTTGACTCTAACTGGGCCCGCTCCTCAATCAGCTGCAAACAAAAGCCCATCATCCCTTCAATGGTTTGCTTTTTAAGGTACAAAAGATGTTTCAAGTTGTTTATTTGTCAGGTGTACATGGCAGTGATATGCAGTCGTACATGCATCTGAGGTTGTGCGCACACATTTACCACTAGTACAAAAACCACAACATGGTAATAAACTAAAAAGACTATAAATATAATAAACCACAGTGCAATGA
>CM047976.1:35492450-35514444 GCA_026261665.1 Melanotaenia duboulayi
ACATTAATGAATTTTTAATTATTATTATTATTTTATTTTAAATTATTATTATTATTATTTATTCTTTTTCTCTACGCTGTCCTGTCTGCTGTTGCATATTTGTTTTTCACTTCCCTGAAAAAAAATAAAAAAACTACAAGTATTAGAAAAACAAACATGTCTCAGGCATTTCATGAAGACCTGAGGAAACTGTCAGCTGACCGTCTCCTGTCAGCTTGTGAGAAAACAGCTGTAAATAGGCTGATTCCTAGATGACTCTTTAGAAAGAAGTAAGTTTTCCCAGATTTTCTCACCCCTCATCTTGTCTTTGGCTCCTGCCACCATGTAGTAGAAGATGTGAAAGGCTCTCTCGGTGTTGGCCTGACGAATGCAGCGCGACTTCTCCAGCAGGTCTGATCAGGGCAGGAAGAAGTTAAGCTGAAAACCAGGTGATTTGTTACTTCTGATTGTGCTTATGTTGTTCAAAATGCACAAAACAAAAGGATACAGGTGTCGATAGTTGCTCCGACAAGAAAGCCGGTCACGTCAAAGTTGAGTTTGATGAACTTTCCCTGTGGATGACAGCAGCTGTATGAAACCTCACTGTGGAAACTTCAGCATCGCTGCTGGATTTCTTTCATTTATTGGATGAACACTTACAAACCGCGAGGAGTTATCATTCTTGATGGTCTTAGCGTTGCCGAAGGCCTCCAAGATGGGATTAGCCTGCAGCAGCTGCTTTTCCAGCTCTCCCTGCAGCCCAAGACTAGTTTATGTGTCTACCTCTACACAGATTACATACATACAACTGCAGCTGTTTAAAAATAATGTGTAAATGTGTCTGCATGAGGTTTGTACTCACATAGGCCAGAGATCCTGACTGCTGCTGCAAGGAGAATAAGGCAGACAAACAGCTTATTAATCATTAGAATTCAATGCTTTCCATCAGATTCTGCAGGTTCTTTTTTCTTTCTTCCCCAGAAAAAGACAGTCCATTTAGATTTTCCATAAAATTGCCTCCATATCTGACAGCTTGCCATGCATCAGAGCAGCAGAGTTCAGGGGTCAAGCAGCTATAAATCCTGACTAAACAGACAGCAGATAGTTCATAGCTGGAGGAAATGAGCTGAATAGAAGCAACTGTAACTCTCAATCAGTGTTACAGAGGATTTGTTGGAAGATAGGAAAAATACAAGGACAGCATTTTCTATAAAATGTTTGTTTTGAACTATTAATCTTTATTCAGACTTATATGAATAAAACAAAAGCCCGAGCAGCAGCAGAAGCACAAACTACAATCTGTCCTCACCTTGGCCCCAGCTGCAGCAGCTGAGTCCTGTCGTGTACAGCAGAAGTATTATTTTCTATCTATTCACAGGTTTTCTGACTATTTCATGACACAACAATCCTTAAAATTTCATTAACTTTGTAATAAGATCATGCTTCAAATACCACGTAAGAAAGAAACCACACTTCAGCTCCAAGGTTTTACAAAAATAAGTAAATCATCTGATACTCATGAAAACAAAATAAATACAACATCAGATGAGCCAAAAGTAGAAACAGTTCTTCTACTACTTCCTGAGGTATCAAGGAGGTAGCAGCCAGATTCTGCTACTAGAATGAACGTGAGTCATTGATCATCATCGGTGGTAGTTCCTCTACAGCAGTGTTTCTCAGTCCCTACACTGCATGTTTTAGATGTTTCTAACTTCAGCACTTCTGATTCAGGTTCAATTAACCGCTCATCAAATTCTTTGCAGTTTTTCTTCACACAGGTGCTCTTGATGATTGTCTGCTGTGTTTTCTCAGAGATGTCTCATTGTTAAATTTTAATTAGGTTTGCCTCAGTGATAAACAGAAAAAAGAAAATACAGTGATCATTTTTATAAAGTATATTATACAATTATGATCATATATTTAACAAATATTTTATAAAATACATTTAAATAAATACAAAGTAAATATATTTAAAAAACAAAAAAGAATCATTGCATGTGTCTGCAGAAGTAAAATGTGACACTTTTTTCTATTAATGGATGAAAGGGTTATTGCTGTGAAGGTGCTTCTAGAAGCTGTTGAACCATAGACTTGATTAAATAACTCCAATGTGGTGTCTTGTTGCTCATCTGATGATGGATTTACCTTTTTTATTATATTATGGTAAACTTTAGAATTTAAAGAGGAAATAATTTTATTTTTCATACAACTCTGGCTTCAAGCCTCAATCTTTCACACCTCTCCAAAAAGCTTCTCTACTCACAGGGTTGATGTCCTTCTTTCCCTTGTGTGAAGATGCGACGACCGCCAGGTACTGAATCACCTTCTTGGTGTTTTCTGTCTTCCCTGCTCCAGACTCTCCTCTGTGTAACACAGCATATATGTCAGTGCATGTTTTCTTTATAATCTGATGTTTTATGGATAAAATGTTTCGTTTTAAGTGCTATCTCTTGTGCACTGCCTCTCTTTAGTGACAATTCATGCTAAAATGCACCGAGGAATGTGATGGAAAAAGTTAAGGACTTGTATGTTTTGACTCACGTGCAGAGAATAGACTGATCCTCACGGTCTGTGGAGAGAGAATAATGAGAGATGTTTATGTGTGAGGTGGCACAAGAGCAAACATCTCTAAGATTAGCCTCCTCTGCTCTGATGGTCTAAAATTAGCAGGTGGATGCTGAGCTCTGTAGCTGTAATCTGGTCTCATGGCTCCATGTAAGGTCATTCTGAGGCTGAGTGGAAAGAACAGAGGTGCTCAGAGGTCACCGTCTACGTACCAGACGGCACGCTCTGAGGCTTCGGTCGGGGCTACTCACGCCCACCAATCATCTCATCTGGAGGATTTATATGATAAACAGCTGCAGCTGGGTTTGACTCACTGTTTCTTCATTAATCAGATCCACCTTCTACTAGCAGGTCAGACCCCGTACACCTTCATAACTGCCTTCATTCTTGGTGTCATGGATTGAACAAAGAGTTGGAAATATTCCGCAGAGGTTTTCTCCATATTGACATGACAGCATCAACAGTTGCTGCAGGTTTGTCGGCTGCATCCATGATGAGAATCTCCCGTTCCACCACATCCCAAAGCTGCTCTACTGGACTGAGATCTGGTGGCTGTGGAGGCCGTTGGAGTCCAGTGAACTCATTGTCATGTTCTAGAAAGCAGTTGGAGATGATCTGAGCTTTGTGACATGGTGCATTATCTTGCTGGAATTGGTACGTTTACACCTCTGTGACAGGATATTAAAGGATATTCTTTCAGAGCACGCCTGTATTTGGGGCACCAGTATATCAACACCAAGAGTTTAAATAGCAGATTTAAATGTTTGAGGGACTTAGTGGTTTCAGGACAGGAAAACTACAAAATCTGACTAACGCTGTTTGACAAACTACAGATAAAAGGAACTGTCTGGTCTGCACTCCAACCAGGTCCACCTGTTCAGCTGCTTGTTAACGCAAGTATCTAACCAGCCAATCACATGGCAGCATGTAGTCATGTAGACATGGTGAAGACGACTTTCTGAAGTTCAAACTAAACATCAGGATGAGGAATAAAGGGGTTTTAAGTGACTTTGAACGTGGCGTGATTGTTGGTCGTAGATATTTGCGTTACAAGCAGTTAAACAGGTGGAGCTAATAAAGTAGCAGACGACTTTATCCAGACATGAATGTAAGAACAAATTCAGAGGCAGGTAGAAGATGGAAATGCAAATTTCCTTTATCAGTTAAAGTTTTGTCTTATCACTTTGGTGGTTTTTGTTAGTTTTCTCTTAGTAATACTGTCTGATACATAAAATATTCATGTGTTTTCTATATTTGATGAAGCAGTTACTGATCTGTCCACAACTCAGTGTCATGACCTGCAGACTTCCTAGTAAAGAAGACATGGATGTGATCATCATCATAGCTGAAAAATAGCTGCTGCTTTTGGACCTGAGTGTGATGCATAACCATGCATGTTGAAGTCTGTCATGTTTATAATAAGTAGATCTACACAGTGTGACATACAGTATATCTCCAAAGCAGGCTAAATATTATGTGTTGGAGTTTATTTAAGCTAAGTTACCCTGCAACATGTTCCTGTAGGCGTTGTCCGTGATGGAGTAGATGTGTGGCGGCACCTCGTGGCGTTTCTTGCCCTTGTACATCTCAATGATCTTTTCAGAGTAGATGGGCAGCATCTTGTAGGGGTTTACCACCACGCAGAACAGACCTGAGTATGTCTGGGAAATCAAGAAACTGACATTACTTTACATCTTAACATCATAAACAAGGGTGTTTTCCTGCTTGCTCCTGAAAGTCTTTCCTCTAAGCTCCATGATTTTCCAGGATCCGGGACCAATAGGAAACTCATTTTATATTTGTGATGAAGAAGGTTAAAGGTGCAGCTTGTAACAAAATCAAACGTCAATGACAGAGAAAAATAATGTATAAAAAAATAAATAACAAAACGTTTATCTTTTTTTATGAGTTTATGAAACGTAAACTTTTAAACCAGTAAGAAATAGAAATATTTTTTAGTATTTCTGTAGTAGTTCCATGGTACAAGCACAGTATGTCGGGAATGATATTTTACTTCTTTCCTGCATGAACAGGGTGGAGCTGATACGGATCCCGACAGGGAAGCCAACTTTGATTCAATACCTGCTTTGTTTGATAGGTGCTAGCACAACGTTTGGGACACATATCGCCCTAAATGGACCATAGAAGAAGACACTTCACATGTACACAACGCTGAAGTTGTTATCTCTGCACCTTCCGTCAAATTAGATGCATAAACATGGATTACAATTTCTACATCCAGCTCCTTATTTGACTTTCTAAGTCTGACTAATTAAACCATAAGCTGTTGATCCTTCTAGAACATCTTGAGTCTATATGGAGAGCACAGTCTCATCAGAAGCCTTTTCCACCTGAATGTTTTCTCCATCTGGCCCTCAGGCGTTTATAAAGATCCTGATGTTTAGTCAGGCACTGTTTTTAGCTTATATAGTTTTCTTTATGTTAGACCTTAAAGTGTACACAGATTTGAATGTCTAGCTATTTTCTTTTCTCCAAACACACTCTTTTGTGTTGATTTGCAGCTGGTTGTCTCTTTCTGTTTTCTGCCTTTCAGACTTTGTCTGCTATGTTTCATTTAGCCTCTCAGATTCTCTTTCCTGTCTCACCTCACTGTTTCATATCAATTCAGTAATCTTAGAGCAAAAATCTTCTGATTGGATTGGGGAAGAGCTGCCGTTTACAGAAAAAAATATATAATTTAAATGTCTTTTTAAGCTGAAATGAGTGATATTTCTCACATAGATCAGGCTGGAGAAGTATCTCTCACGCAGGTTTTGCAGGACAGAAGCTTCGTTGAGGAAAGTGAGGGCGGCCATGTCTTCCACTTTGCTGAACTTGGGCGGGTTCATTTTCTGGATGTCGTCTTTGTTCACCGTCACCTTCTGACCGTTGGAGAGCTCCACCAGCACCTGCAGCAGAGCAGCAAGAGAAATTCCAACCGGTTCAATGTTGGTTCAAATCCTACAGCTCTGTGCAGCATCACTTCCATTACAGAAAAATCACATGTAGCTCACATATGGATGACATGTTCTGTACATGTTCTTCACAAGAAAATGTTCCTAAACCACATGTGGGCCACATGTGCTTCACGTTTGCACGTGTATTTGAAAACATGTTCCAAATCCACGTGTTTGCATATGTGAAAGCACACATACAAGGAAATATTCTACAGGTGTGATACACATGGGCTTCACATGTTTGAACATGTGGATCACAAGAAAATGTTCCAAAGCCATATGTTTGTACACGTGGACCAAATATGGAATGCATGTGCATGCAAATGTGCTTCACATGTGATCCACATATGCTACAAATGTTTTCACATGTTGACTAAAAAAAAGATTCCAAAACCACATGTTTGCACATGGGGAACACACACGCACACACCATCATATTCTGGAGATTTTAATGACCAGAAGTTGTGAGAGGCTCTAAAGAGAGGAAAACTGCTATATAAGTACTTGTTTATATATAGACATCAGTTTCACACAAATTAGATTTTAAATCAATTGATAGATTATATAATAAACACATCACATAGTGATATTTTTTAGTTATTAATGAAACTACAAACAGTTACATAGGCAACCTGAACTTTTCCACCTCATCTGGTTGTCTTTATTTAGTGACATCATCAGTACCTGGTCGCCCTTCTCCTCCGTGATGCTGGCCGGCTCAAAGCCCTCCCTTTCTGATGACACCCATACCATCTTCTTGGCCGCCCAGTCGGCTTGGGCGAGCCCGCTGTTGCGGAAGTCATTTTCCAGGTAGAGATACTTGCTGTCATCAGCAGCCTGGTCAGCCATGTTGGAAGTATCAGGGCTGTCAGTTGGATCAGAAGGTGGGATCTCAGGTGGTTCTGAAGCAAGCGAGCTGGTGTTTGAGTCGTCGTTGGCAACTGCGTCTTCCTGTTGAGCAGCAGTGGAGGTTGAACTGACCTCTGACCACGGTTTGGATTCTAGTCTGTGGATATCATACACAGGATGCCAGACATAAAAAGTCAATTAGAACATGCCTTTTGTGCATAAACATATTAAACTTATGTCTTCAAGCTTCTAGTTTTGTGTATTTATAACTTGCAATCAGTGATAAACAAATCCCATTGATTCATGTAAGTATTCAAACTAACACCCTTCTTTGGAGTGGAACCGTTTCAACATTATGTGATGGGTCAACATATAATTTTAAGTGAATTTGGAAGCTACCATAAGATAAATAAATAAAACTGAATTTCTCATAATGTTGGACGTTTGCAGACTAGATATCAGATGCATTTGTGCATTTTTTTATGATTAACCCTCACACATGGTCCTTCACAAGGCAATTTTAATCTGTCTCCTGTTTGAAAAGACATACCAAAATAAATGAAGTATATCTTCTATAATCTGATCTCTAGCGCTCTCGACATGAGATTACTACAGAAGTGTCTGAATCAAGATATGTGTTACTATGTCAGAATAAATTAACTTTGAACACAGTAGAAAATTTAAATGGTTACATCTTCCTAAAAGGAAAGTAGAAGACGCTTTAAAGTGGACAGTGCTGTTCTCGTGTTTTTTATGCTCTCATATAAATGCTTGGGGTTTTAACTGTGTTAGATTTGGATGCCATTGCTTGGTAGTCTTTTAGCTGAGTTTTTCCCCATCATTTTGGTTTGCTATATGTTAGGTTTGCTGTTTCCTAGCATGTGCAAACATCTTCTGGACTGTAGAATCTTATACTTTAACACTTCCACCAGCAGGTTTTGATCTGAACACCATAACAATTTTGTTTGTAAAGAGCAAGACTATACAAGGCATCAACCTGATGATGAACACCCAACTTCTAACAGCTTGGTAAAACCTGCTGAACTAACTGTGCAGATGTTTCAACAGTCACATTATATCCTCATGAGCATCAATAAAACAGACACATCAGCTCATGCTTTCTCCACCCACCTTCCTCATTCTGTGACTCAAACTGCTGCCAAATGCTACACAGATAATTTACATTTAGTTTAAGCGAACTGTCCCTATCGTTACTGCTGATAACAACCTGGGCACATTTACCTCACTTTGCATCGAGCTACTTACTCACTTATCCTGGTCTGTGGCTCTTCCTGTGGGTCACAAGGCTGCATTGACCTCTTATTGAACAGCCGGCAATAAAACATGAAAAGCAGCACACAGATAACTCCTATAATCAAACAAGTAAGCTGCCATGCTGGGATGCCCATGTTTGGCTAACCCTGTGCTCCTGGTAGCTTGGTAGCCCAAAGAGAGATGCTAAGGACTTAGCTGGGACATCACCTTATAAGGTGCAGCAGCTTATGTGTCCAGCCAAGCTTACCGTTTACACCAAAATGGTGACATGTCACGGGACACATCCATCTGTGGCTGTAGGCACATGGAGCAGGTACATGGGCACAGATCAATATACAATATGCAGCGTTCAGTACCATCAGGGATTCAGGTTGAAGCAACAATGTGTTAATTCTAATTGCACTGAAATAATGGGTACATTTTTTTATCAGGAATGCCAGAAATATATATTTTTCCAGCATGTATAGTTATTTAAAGAACATTAGTAGACTTTTTAATTACTCAAGCAGGTAATTTAAGTTTAATTATCTGCATGAAGCAGCAATAACAGCCTGTTTATTTCTATTAAAGTAGCTGGATTTCAGCTGGAAATAAAAGTGTTCATACTCACCGCTCAGTGCTTCAGGGCTCAGTGCAGGGTGCTGGCTGAACTCCAGAGAAATGAAAATATCATGTAAGGTGTATGAAGTAAAGACGATGATGATGATGATGATGATGATGATGCCCTTCGTCCTCCACACTATTTAAACCAGCTGGAACACCTGGGGTGGAGCAGGATGCACAACCCGCCTCCTTTCCAAAGCTAGCAGCACATTTACATCCAGCCAATCAGATGAGGTTGAAATGGTTGAGGTTGACTTAGTCTGGCTTCAAATGAGGAGCTCTGTTCTCAGAGCAAACTACCTTCTTATTCTAATTAATTTCAGTACAACATGATTTAGCTCAAAAAGAAAATTTAAGACACACATAAATATAAAATATGTAAAGTCTTTGTATATTCAACAGCCCAGCAAGAGTTAAAATCAGCTCAGTATCCAACATCTGGATTATCAAAATGCATTATAGTCTGAAGTCACATCCATATACTAATAGTAGAAATAATGGATTTGCTATTTAGTGCATAATAAGGGTTGGAAATATATGACTATGGTCAAATTATTGTGTTGCTAATAGAGTATGATTTGATTAAATATACTAATATGCACACAGCTATATTTAACATTTATTTGAGATCTCATAGCCTGAACTGATTATAAGGAAAAAAGAACTTTTCTGAAGGTTAAATTGCCCCGATGTGAATGAATGTAACTTTATTGTCATTGCAGCAGGCGCAACAAAATGTTTATGTAACACAAAAACTACTAGTTTATACACATTTCAGCCTTCACTCAATATCAGTTAAATGTTTGGTATAAATACAAAAAGAGCCTAATAATGCTGGAGTTTCATAGAATTTCCCATTTATTTTAAACTCATTTCATTCTTAACTAGTTTTAATAAAAACTTGGGAATCAGACTGAATATATTTGTAATTAAATTAACTCTTTTGAGGTAGATCTACTAAAAAGGCAACTATGTGTGGGCCCAAATCTATTACTAACATTTATTAATTCTTTTAGCCTGTATGAGTTCCTCCAGTTATCCCGAACCACTTGGTTGGTTTGTTGATAAAATGTTTACAGGTAATCAAACAGCATTCAGTGACTTCATCCACACAACATGAGATACAAATAAAGCTACTTCTGTTGCTATGCATGGCTGTTTAGAAAGATGTTGTTGACTTACATAAACATGGTTGTAAGCTTATCACAAATATCTTACTTTAATCTTCAAGGTGCACCAATGAACTTGGCAGATTTTCTCACTTTAGTGCCCCCTACAATGGTTAATTCAGCATCTATCTTACATCCTGTCTCTTTTCTGAGCCCTCTCCTGTCAGTTAGTTAGTCTAATGTTGATCTCTTGCGCTGTCTTTCTTTTCCTCTGTTGCCCTAATAATGACCTCTTGCATTTCTTTGCAGAATTCGCCACATAGACACTGATATGTTGATTTCCAGTTGCTGGCATGTGATTTAATGCTGTAAAGCAAAACACAGCTGTCACAAGATTCCCTGGGCTGAAAGGAAAAATGTTGAGAAATGTGGTTTCTTAGCCTTGGGATGCTGCAGGGCAACAATGACTCCAGGAATGTGTATAAAGAATGTCAGTGTGTCATCAAAATGAGTCAAAAGCACAGAGTTTTAAGGTTGAAAACTTATGCAGTTTTGCTATATGTAGTTATGTAATGAGTTATGTAAGGAGGTCAAATATTGGCCCAAAGTTTAATAAAAAACATTAACAATCAAAAGATAATGTGAATCTAGGTTTTATGAATCTATGTAAACCCATGTCTGCTGCATGTTTTTACATCAGTGACAACCTCAATACTATGTTTAAAGTCCAAAAACCAAAAGGATTTGCTTTAAACCAGGCTAGCTGTTATTAGCAACAGAAGCAAACAACTACACAGTATGATTTATTTTGTGCTTACAAACACTAGCAACATGTTCTCTGATGGATTGGATTATTTTTTCTAATGCATACAACAAGACACACCTATTAATTAACTACAGTTACCACCATTTTATGCAAAGGCCAACCATATTGGATTTGGAGACAAAAATGAAATTCTAACTTCCATATTCACACAGAACAAACTACAAATTCAGTATTTTGTCATTGCCTTGATAGTTTTGGAACATGACAAAAGTATGTTAGCTATTTAAACTTAATGTATATTCAGTATTGCTACTGTTATTCTAAATGAACAGCAACACATCAGAAACGTTTATCTTTAATTGGGGGATTATTGGTACCAGTCGGGATATGTTTTGGTGTCAGCAATTCAATGCTTTTAGAAGGTCTGTGGTTTAACTAAATATCACATTTTACAGACGTTGGTGAGACTAAACATGCTGATATGTCAAACGTGTTTTTCTAACTTTTCATTTGGAAATAAAGTGGGGGGGAAGCTGATCATTTATCAGTTATAAATAAACGTCATCACGCTCCTGACGTCGCTGCTCGATGTACTCTTGTTTCCTTGGTAACAACTGTAAACTGTAAAGACGCTGGTTAAAAAAATGTCGCTGCAGACTGACGCTCCCGAGGAAGCGGAGTTTGATAAACTTTTCACTGTGTTTGACGGCTCCTCTCCGGAAGATGTTTCCCATGCCAGGCAGCTGTGGAGCTCCCTGTCCCTGCTTCCACCGCTTGAGTCCAGGCTGATGTCGGCAGATATCCGCCAGAGGCTGCAAGTGTTCCGGCCTCAGCGCAGCAGCAGCACGCCCTCGGCTCCCCCCGGTCCCAAACCCTCCGCCCCGGAGCTGCCGGATGTCTTCGCTCTCCGGCAGCGACAAGAAGAGAGACAGCGGTACAAGGCCATGGCCGACCAGAGGAAGGAGATCCTGGCGCTGCTGGGGAGGCAGAGACAGCAGAGGATCCAGAAGGAACTGGTGTCTGCCGCCTTCAAGCCGAAGATGAAGGTCTGCAGAAGCAGGACAGTGAAACCACAAGAAAATTCAGACTGTGAGATGGAAAAAGAAATGGTTAAACAGCTCATATAAAACAGGGAACATATAACCTGTTGTTCTTTTAAAACATATATTGTGATTATAAATTATTATAATCATATAAATAAGGAATTAAAAAGTCCAAACACAAGCTTTAATTTCCTCAGTCTGTTCTGTTGTCTGAACTACATTTATAGTTTTATTGTCCTACTCACTGTAACCGTAATGTTCCGTCTACTGGACTAAGTTAGTTAGTTCAAAGTTTTATGATTCAACACCTCAACCTTTCATTGCAAGGGCAAAACCACTGCAAACCCAATGTCAGAATCACTGTTCATGGGAGACAGAGCACCATATATGATGCACCATTTACCATTTACCATTTACCACAGCATGTCTTGCAAGTGTGTTTTTAGTCTGTTTAGTCTGAAGTATCAGTAGCAAAATTAACTTTAAATTCTGTACAACTAAAAAAGTCAATGGAAATGGACATTCAATCTTGAGTTAGATAGACACCCCCACCACAGAGATGTTTTCTCTGCTCTGAGACAAAGACCTCTAGATGGCCCTTCTAATGGGGGAGAATAATCTAGGTGCATCTCAATAGAAACTGTGTTGAAAAACAGTTTTTTGATACAAAGAAGTCTCAATGACCTCTAGATGGCCCTTCTAATGGGGGAGAATAATCTAGGTGCATCTCAATAGAAACTGTGTTGAAAAACAGTTTTTTGATACAAAGAAGTCTCAATGACCTCTAGATGGCCCTTCTAATGGGGGAGAATAATCTAGGTGCATCTCAATAGAAACTGTGTTGAAAAACAGGTTTTTGATACAAAGACGTCTCAAAGACCTCTAGATGGCCCTTCTAATGGGGGAGAATAATCTAGGTGCATCTCAATAGAAACTGTGTTGAAAAACAGGTTTTTGATACAAAGACGTCTCAAAGACCTCTAGATGGCCCTTCTAATGGGGGAGAATAATCTAGGTGCATCTCAATAGAAACTGTGTTGAAAAACAGTTTTTTTGATACAAAGAAGTCTCAATGTGTTTCTAGATTTTAGCAACATTACCTTAGTTACAATTTCTGAGTTTACTTTTCAGATCTTTCCTTTATTGCATTTTCTTAAATTCCAATAATGTCTAGTAAGTGTGATTTTAGTTATCAATGCACATCTTACGATGTTATAGTGAGATTTGCTGACATTGGAATTAATTAAACATCAACAATTTAATTGTTGTAAATAAAGATATTTAATTCTTTCCTGAGTGATTGAATATTAGAATAGAAACCACTGATTCTAGCAGAAAGTGTGTTCATGTATAGAAACAAAATATGCTAATTTTGAACACATGTAAGATAAATATATTCATATATAAATATATATTTTTATGCCAAACCAGGTCAATCACTACCTGAGATGAAAATAGTACATCAAGCTCCTTTTCAAAAACACACAGGTAAGACACTGACATTAACTAAAAAAGTATACATTTAGTTCAAAAGCATGGTTAAATCAAGTCAAACCAAACTTTATTTATAAAGCGCTTCTCATGCCACATGTTATGCATATAAAAAATAATACAAGCCTTTACATAGTTGAATTACTTAACAATAAAAGCACTGATTAAAATCTTTCACACAGTCGCATGCACGCACATGTATACATATATACACACCAAGCAGAACCCCCCATTCTGTACAAACATGACTCTCTAATTTCTGTCTCCAAAAATGAAAGTAGGAATAAAATTCTAAAAAAGTGATCCACATCTGGCCTGATGCTGCTGTTAAAACAAACCTTTTTACATCCAGCATGTAAATGCTTCCTGTATTAACCAGTTCCCTCAGATTAACTCAACGTGGTGAGAAGCTTTTCATCAGAAACATTTCAAATCTGAAATCTTAACAGAATGAATGATAGTTTCTGCTGCAGATGACTGGTTATTTTATCACCCAAATAAAACTGAAGCATCTTTTAGATAAATATGTTTCAGTAGCAAAATTACCTTTAAATTCTGCACAACTAAACAAAATCTTTTAAAATGTACATTCAGTCTTGACTTAGGGCAGATACACCCACTGATTACCCACGGATTGCTGCTCTGCCCTGAGACAACGACCATCAGATGGCCCACTTGTCTGATTGGGCATCTGATGGTTGGGGCGTTACCCAGGTACATCACAGTGGCAGACTTCTGCATAAAAAGGTCTGATTTTCCCTCCTTTGGAAATTGTTTCCTGGGAGACAAAGAGGACATCGCTGGATTTTTTACCTCACTTTGCTTTTTCTCTCCTCAAGACTTTTTGCCATGGCTCAAGACAAGTAAGTCAGAAGAAGCTTTTTCACTGCTTTTATTTCCCATATTTTATTGTTAAACACATTTATAGCCATATGCCTCTGGAAAACAGCAGTGTAGTTATCTGTACATGAACCATGTGTTTCTTTCTCTTTGTAACAGGGACTGTGACCGCCGTGTGCTTCACTGCCTCAAGTGCTTTAAACCATCCGAGGTCCTTACTTCCCACCTCTCCAGGACCTGCATGAAGACCAACACACTGGAGGAGCGGAAGCAGGAGTTACAGAAGGCCAAGACGTCCACCAAGACCTGGACTCGTGAGGGGAGGACCTGGGACTACAATCAAATGTTCCTATGGTGTCCTCATGGTCCTTCCAGGCGGGCATTTGTAAGAGAGCTGAAGAAAAAAGGTTTTTTTGTCCTCAACTGCCCCCCAGACACCGACCTTGCAGAAATGGAGAAGACAACGGTAGCTCGAGCTGAGCAGCCATCAACTTCTGCTGCCCCACCCCCCTCTGCAGAAGGCAGTCCAACTCAAGCCTCTGAAGCAGAGGGACGCAGTTCCAGTAACCCCACCTGGCAACAGTAAGTCCATCAACTTCCACGCAGACAGGACTGAATAAGTAGTCTACTATGTGGGCGTGTATGAACTAAATTTCTCTGTGCTTTCTCAGGTCAAATCACAATTTCTCCACGCCTTTGAGGATCCGGATGCAGGAAGAAAACCTGTATGCAAAGTTTCCTCCTGAGGCATCAGTGCTGCAGCAGTTCAAGAATCATTTGGTTTCTGTGCTTCAGATTCCAAACTGCCAGCAGGAGGTAGGAGTCTATGTTTAATTATTTTCTTTCCTGTAGGACAGACTGATTTCTGCATATGCATGTTAATGGATTCAGGCATATTACCAACTACAAGCCTAAAGCCCCCCTCTCTACTAACGACTCGCGCATGGCCAACAACCTGGATGACTCGTTGCTTTGGAGACAAAGGGAGAGGGGACAGTCCTGACACCATCCCCCATGACATTTCCCACCACATTCACTCCTCCATCTCCACTTCCCCCTCCACATCAGGGGCCAGGGCCCCCCCAAAACTGCCCACCCTGTAGGTCCCCTCCTCCACTGCAGTGACTTCTCTCTCCACCCAGCCAAGCAGCCGGACTTGACGTGGCCTCTCCCTCCACCCTGAAGTACTGTGCTGATCAGCTGTCTCTGGAGTTTACTGACATCTTCAAAACCTCACTGGAGACATGCCAAATGCCAGCCTGCTTAAAAAACTCCACCATCATCCCCGTCCCCAAAAAGCCAAGGACCACAGGACTTAATGACTACAAACCTTGCCTTGACCTCTGTGGTAATGAAGTCATTTGAGCGCCTTGTGCTCTCCCACATAAAAGCCATCACAAATCCTCTCCTAGACTCACTGCAGTTCGCCTACAGAGCCAACAGGTCTGTGGAAGATGCCATAAACATGGCATCTAGACTCCCCAGGAACCTATGCAAGGATCCAGCTGCACCTCCAGTCATCAATCTGTCAAGCTCCTGAAGTTTGCGGACAACACCACCCTAATTGGACCACAATCTGAATGTCGCACACCCTTAGCTCAGCTTTACATTGCATAATGCACTCACCTGCACAGCTTTTCCTTTTATTTTTTATTACTTTATTACTGTTCTTTCACATTTAGTGTTTTTTTCCTCATTTTTTTTTGTATATATATCTGCTCTTGTTGGCACCATAACAATTGTACGTGTGAACCTACTTGACAATAAAACTGATTCTGATGATGATTAGAATATGTTTGGAGGTGTCACTCAGTCACTAACCTGTTTGTTTTTTAATTGCTGTATTTTTTCAGGTTGACAATGTGTCCAGAATGCTGAGGTACATGCAACCAACTGGAAATGAGGTCAACTTTGACTTCCTTGAGAACACCACAATGCTGGGGGGCTACTTTGATGCACTGAAGAGAGTGGGACAGTCTGCAGCCACCAGGATCAACTACATCAAAAGCATGATTAAGTTCATCAAATTCCTGAAGCTGGAGCATGGGTCGTCTGATTTAAGCTTAGTCAACCGGTGCTTACAATACCTGGAGTTTCTGAGTGTTCTTAGAAAACCGATTTCAAAGTCACACAGCAGAGACCTCTGCAGTAAAAGGTGAGCTTATAAACTCCTCAATCCTTTCTATCTGTCTGCTGTTTTAAAAGTTCTAAAAATAATTCAGCCTCTCCTTCTCACTGTTGTTGTGCTGTGTCTTATCTTTCCAGGGATGAATGCTTGGATCGTCCGAAGACAACTGTACACAGCTGCCAGAAAGTCCTCAGAGAGGCCAAGAAGGATGTTCTTGAAATTTATGGGCAACTTCTCAAACATGAACCGGTTACAGAAGAACAAAACACCCTGTACCGCTATTACTGTGAAGCCATCCTCCTCCTGGGTCATTTCCAGAGGCCTGGAGCAGTGGAGGGACTGACAGTAAGTGCTTCTCCAGGCCAAATTTTCCTCAGCATGCCACGGACATCTTAAAAGACAATTCACTTTGTTCAGACTGTTAATGTGTTCATGGTTGTTTCTCAGGTCACAGAATGGCTGCAGAAGCAGGACTGCAATGGACGGGTTGTCGTGTCTGTAAAGTCGCACAACAAGACAGCCAACAGGCAGATGGCCTCGTTTGCCCTGACACAGGAAGAAGCTGCTGTAAGTAACATTAAAGGCCTTTCCTGTTCCAGCTTATAGCTAAATTTTTATTTAGGAGGACGCACCTGGGACGTTCCTGTGGTGGCATCCTTTGTGGTCATGGATGGGCTGGCTTCCGGTGTGACTGGATGCCTCAGATCCCGTTTCCTCACAGCAGTGTCAACCAGATCTTTTCATTCTATCAATATTTTTATACTTTCATCCAGTTCAGAGACAGTAGCTAGGGATNGACCAGATCTTTTCATTCTATCATTATTTTTATACTTTCATCCAGTTCAGCTACAGTAGCTAGGGATGGGAGGTCTGTGTGAAGGCTTTTAAATTTAGTCTTTAATATGTCCTGCACTTTGTTGCTTTGTGCATGAAAGGTGCTCTATAAATAAAATTCGATTTGATTTGAACATCACTGTCCATAAACGGCCCATGCCTGCATTTCCTCCCTTTTCAAGCATTTCTTCAAATTCTCGTCTCCACAGATAATTGACCAGTACTACATTTCAGTACGACCAAACTGCTTGAAAGACGTGGATGAAGACGCTGATGGGTATGACCAGCTGTTTATAGCGAGAAATGGCAGACCGATTCATAGGGCCACCAATGACCTCCGACGTCTGCATGAACAGTGAGTTTATGAATCTAAATGCATTTCTTCCTAGCTTACGATGTATAAAGTTTATGAGATGAACTTCTCATAATTTCAATTTCTCTTCCATTGCAGCTACAAGTTAAAAAACATCACCAGCCAGGAAATCTGTCGGGCTGTTGAAACACAAGGCAACAGCATTCTGACAGATGAGCAGAAGACCGGATTGGCACATTATCTGGACAAGGTTGCAATCACTAGACCACGAGACCACTACCGGATGCAAGAGCCAGAAAACATAGTGAACACTGCCAACTTGATGAACCTCTTAACAAAAAAGTAAGTAAGGTGAAACATTTACAGTCTCCACCAGCTGCTTTGTGTTCAGTTTTTCACTAAAGTCTCTTCTTTCTGTAGTTCTAATGAATCAGGACATGACCAGCGTCGTCCTGCATCAAAAAGAGTAAGAGAGGCCCCAGAAGAAAAGAGTTTTGACCAATTTCAAGAGACGTTCCCTGTCACCTTGGATGGGAAGCCACCCAACAAAATCCAAAGAACTGCAGCTGGCTTCAGAGCAGACAGGGCTATGTATGACAGGTGGAGAACTCTGCAGTTCAAGATGAGGGAGAAACATCTTCTGGGTAAGTGCAGTGAAGTCATTTATATGTGTGATGATCATTAGCTACACTTTTTAAAAGAATATTAATCCTATTTAATTTGCATATGATCTTTTTCACAGCAAAATGGTCCAGGCGCCCCCCTACCGTCCCCAAAATCGAAAAAATCATCCAAAAAGAGCAGTGGCTTTCAAACTGCCCAACAGCTCAGGCCATCATGTCCAAGTGGAGTCCACTGGAGAAAGAGGAGGTGGAGTCGAGCCGGTCACTAATGAAGATGGTTCGCACACAGAAGTGGAAACATCTGGCGAGGGCTGGCGAGGGGAAAGGTAATGTTTTATTCTGGCAACATAAAACTCCTTCACTGTTTTTATGCCACAATCAATCTTAAAATCCAGCCACTTATGTTGAAGCGATGTAGAGAAACATAAAGAAAACTAACTGACCTTCTCCCCTCTGACCCACAGGAGTGGTAACTACCAAACAGTTCCCAAAGAACTCCATCATCTGTGATTATCATGGAGAGCTCGTCACTGGTGAAGAGGGGAGAAAGAGGATGGCTGAAAGAAGCGACCAGATGAGTTACTCCTTCTTCTTCAAAGCTGGATCTGAGGATCTATGTGTCGACGCCCATGACGCCCCATGCTCGTGCCACCCCGACAGGGAGACTTTTGGAAGATTAATCAATCACTCCAAACGGCACTCAAACATAACACCTGTAAACTGCCTAATGCAGTTTCCCGAAGGACCACAACATGTAATCTTTTTCCGAGCAATGAGGGACCTGGAAGTAAATGAGGAGCTCCTCTTTGACAAAAGGGTGAGAAAAAAGTCCTTTGGTGGTGAAGGAGCTGATCTGTCCTGGTTGGAGGACTAACTGTTGCCATGCACATAACAACTGAAAGCAGCAGAAACATTAGGTTTTTTGCCTTTTTTTCTTGAAGAAATGACTTGGTGTAACTGATTGGGGGAGGGAGGGAGATTGGTGGTTAAATCCTTACTTTGCCCATGTGTTGAAGTGTTATTGGGCAAGATACTGAACTCCATATTACCCCATGATATGTTTACAGGGGTGAGATGGCACAGAAAAAGTTTTTTTTATAGTTTTCTTATAGTAAGTGTGATATTTTTTTACTTTTTATCAATAAAAAGATGATTTTCTGGTCAAAATGAAATAATCT
Organism: Melanotaenia duboulayi; assembly: GCA_026261665.1. Classification (NCBI taxonomy): domain Eukaryota; kingdom Metazoa; phylum Chordata; class Actinopteri; order Atheriniformes; family Melanotaeniidae; genus Melanotaenia; species Melanotaenia duboulayi. Next base: position 35,511,004 of record CM047976.1, read on the forward strand.
GAGTGTGTTTTAATGTTTTAATTAGGCCCCAGTTTGCTTAAAGCAGCGTTACATACCATGAAGTGAAGCCTGTGCAGAAATTCAAATTCCAAATGTCCAGGGGAGGAAGCCCATAATAGGATAAGAGGTGGCCTGTTGACTTTTGCTAATTTGGTTAGCAAAAGAAGACACCTATAATAAGATATCATAGCAGACACATGCTTTCAGCTCTTAAATATACGGGTAATTCCTTTTGAAGTAGCTCGAGATACAAAATGTTAACAGTATTTATACACACACACACATATATATATATATATATATAACAAGAAAAATAATAACACTCGGGACTTAAAACTTGTGTGTATGTAATGTGTATCATCCAGTTTATCAATTAAACCGGATGAGAGCAGCAAGCTCATCAAAGATCTCTTAATAACAAAGAACTGAATGACCACAACTTCCTGTCATTACACTCAGATGAAACTGAGATTGCTGTACTTGGAACCAAACACCTCACAAACAGATGAAGTCGTTTAATTTGTGTGGATGGTCTCTGACCTGGACTACAACTGATAAAAACGTTGGTGTTGTTTTAATCAGTGTCCTTTAACTCACATACAAAACAAGTTCCTAAAAATTGAACTGCTTTCTGTAACATTGTAAAGATCAGGAAGATTTAGTCTCACAGTGATGCAGAGAAATGAATTAATCAATTCCAGGTTTATTCCAGATTATTGTCATTTTTTGTTGGTGGGTTGTCCTGCTGCTTCCAACTGCTTAATGAGCCAGTAATACCCAAAACAAACAAACAAACAAAAAAAAAACACCTATATGGGGAGCCAGAGCCTTGAGCTATTAGATCCCTCTCTTGTGGAACCAGATTCCAGTCAGTGCAGACTTCAGTTTAGGCTTAAAATTAGAAAATAACAGCTTGGCTTTACGCTGAATCTTTTGCAACAGTTTGTGATCAGATTGAGTTAATCATTTTGTTTGATACCATTATATATAATTAACATAATTATATTGTACTCGATTTGAATTCAGCAAAGATCTGGTGGGCTGGATTGAGAATTTTTAACTGACAGGTCACAAAAAGTGAGAAGAAACAGGGTTCTGTGTTCCCCTCCTCGGGTTCTCCACAAGCATGTTTCATTACTCACTCTTTATGTGTCAGAGCAGATGAGAACAAGGCCATCATTAAGTACGCAGATGACTCTGTTACTGTCAGTTTTTTATAAAGAGGAACAAACTAGTCATGGTCCAGTTGTTGATGACTTTGTACAGTGGCGTGAGAAGTTCTACCTCCAAATTAACACATCTACAACAAAAGATATGATTACTGAGGTTAGATAACAACAAGACAAGCATGGAGTCACCTTAAAGGTCAGAAATAGAGCAAGTACAACCATAGTCATCATAACAAATGAGGTCTACCTCATTCTCAGCCTCATCCTACCTTAAACTTTCATTAAATCCCTGAACTCGCATGCTTAATTTCCTCTCTCATGAACTAAAACTGGCCGACACTTTTCAGATCAATCAGCGTAGTGATGAAACTTTCCATAAGATGTCAGTAAAAGCTCATCCGTGGTCTTGTGTTTGTGTCATTGTGTGTGTGTGTTTATGAGGAAAAAGCTTTAATGAAGCTTTTCTCTGACTGTCTGCAGCTACAGTTAATGCTTCATCCCCTCCTGCAGCTCTGATGTGATGCTGTCCGTCGTCTCGGCTCAGCAGTTTCTGCAGTGGTGGAAACAGATCATCGTAGTTTCAGTCCATCAGCTGTTGCTCCCTCTGTTTGCTGCACTTAGTCACTACTCGTATGAGAGGCCGAGCTCTGAGGGAGTATTATGGTCAGTGGGAAGTGATATCCTGATGTCTGCCTGACATTTCACACAGTGCCTCAGGAGGATTGACGGTTGGGAACAGACCTGCTCATAGTCGGCTCTAGACATGCCACGGATGAAGAGGTGCACATGCTGCAGAGCATATGGCAGCTTTCAGAAATCCTCAAGAAATGAAATGATTCAGAACATGTGGAATGGGCTGGGGGAAGGAGGGATATTTCTAAATATCCACATATTTTTCTCAGATTTAGAGGCGCTGATTCTCATCCCAGTGTGGTGAACTTGAACTCATCAGCATTTCCTTTAACTGACACAGATTTGATCTTAAGTTTCTTCCACAACCTAGTGTATTTACAACATACACAAATTTATGGAGTTAATTTAAGTTCTACAAACTCAAACTTTTCTGGTTAACTCAAATTTCTTAAACACATATATATTTTAGGAATTTTAGAGTAAAGCCAGAGATATTGTGATATCTTATGGTGCAAAGGGATTCCCTCTGTTATCTCCGATGTTTGCAGACAGCTGAAAAAACTTTGCAGAGACTCAGTCTGTCTTTCATTTAGTTTTTTTTAGGTTAACAAAATAACTGCAGCATCAACATACTTCCTCTACCATCTTTTGAGAGGCTCTGTTTACTTTTTACCACAATTTTGTCGCATCTGAAGCAATTACTTTCTCTATTATTTTTTCTTTATGAGCCTTTTTTCTTGTCTCTGGTTAAATAATACAATACTTGGAGCATCAAAGGGATACTTCCTGATGCAACCCTTTAGTAATAGCCCTGTTAAGCATGCAAGCACCCCCTGTGTGCTCTGCATGGTCCAGCTTTAGTTGATTGTGTGACGTTCAGTATAATGTTTGGGGAAGAAGTCGTGCTCAGCTTTAAGATCGACACACAGAATATCAAACCAGAGCTGTGATATGAACACATGTCTGCTGACACAACATCAANATGCTCAGCTTTAAGATCGACACACCAGAGCTGTGATGTGAACACATGTCTGCTGACACAACATCAATCACGTTTACGAATCTGCCTCTTGGGGCTGTGATGACCTCTTGTGCAGGTCTCTGAGTTTATATACAACTGTCTCCTCCCCAATAAAAGTTAGGTACCACATTGGATGTTTTATACTTGATAAGCACGGAGAGCAGCCCTGTAAAAACTCTGAGAGCATCCTTTAGGATTCACAGAGCATCTCAGAGCTGCTGTGTTCTCTCTGGGATGTTTGATCAAGCATCTTCACTGTACGTTCAGAGAGGCAGTGAAACATTTTACTGCTGAATAACAGAAATCTTGATTTTTTTATTTTCGTGTTTCTGGCTTTGACAGCTGGTCTAGGCTTATGCTGCAAAGACGTCATGTCTGAGCAAACAGTTGCTCAGAAGGGTGTCGAACAAAGTATTTCAGAGCTTTTATCTCCACTGCACATGACTCTTACAATCCACTTTCATCTCTAACATCTCATCCTGGTTCAGCTCCTTCACCCCTGTATTTACCAATATGTAGATACACAATTAACAATGTAGATATAGACATTTGTGTGTGTGTGTGTGTGTATGAGAAGATAACCTTTCATAAGCTTGTTATCAGTGGACAGGTGAAAAG
>CM047976.1:35561308-35574106 GCA_026261665.1 Melanotaenia duboulayi
GGACAACTCGCTCTACCACCTGAGCCACTCAGCACAGCTGTAGATGGAGAGGGAGAACAGGGCGAGCAAGGCACCAATGAANGAGGGAGAACAGGGCGAGCAAGGCACCAACGAAGCCAAAAACTGCAAACAGAACAAGAAGAGCAGAGGACGGTAGTGGCAGGGCGGCATTATCCATAACAGATGTAGATAAAAGAGGCAAAATCTGGTCCGTCCTCAATCGTTGCTGCCGATTAGCTTCCAATAAACCAAAAACAGGAAGCAGACTACAAAGCCAAGGGCATTGTGGGTAAACAAAGCCAAAACAAACATGTGTGTCAGACAATAGACAGCTCTGGCCGTGAGAAATGTCATGTGTGGAAGAATATAGCCAGTGTATGTTAAATATAATGTATATTGTATAATATACACTGTGAAACTGTATTAGACAATTCTATTTGTTACTCAATAATATCTAGATATATGTTAAAAGCAAAGTCAATCATCTGAACAACCTAGTTGTCCTCAGAATTAAGAAACAGGGTGCAGAGGTTTTCTAAAAAAGATGTCTGATTACCGTCCTGTACTGTTATTTAATTGCTTTTCTGTACTTATTTTGAGGAATCTTTTTTTATTTAAGCCTAAGTATTGTCTTTCTTTTCTCAGAGGAGTAAAGCTAAATATTCTTGTCTGATGCCACCATGCCTCGACCTCGTGCCACTACTTTGCCACCCCATGTAAAAAATTTGATCCGCCACTGTGTACAAGAGTCATTTTTACAGACTGTTGACAGATTTTCCTCTTCCATTACTTCTGCATTAAAGAGGTCCAACGATTCATGAAATGAGCCACAGGAGCCATCAGAAGCTCCTGCTGCTTAAATTTTTGATTACAGGTTTGAAGGTGTGCACAGAGGTGAACGTGGCTCATGGGAATTATCCAGATGCTTTAGCTGAAATTAACACCACCAGCAGGGATGATCAACATCTGGACCCCATGCTGAGGAAACAGGTGTGTGCAGGAAACAGGTTGTTGTTTGCTGTGAGAAAGTGATGTTTGGGCATCATGGGCAGCTCAAAGTGACCCTGAATAAAACCAACTGGCTTCTGAACAAAGTGGATGTCGTATGTGACCAAAACAAACACTTCAGCATCATAATTCTCCGAAAAATCTGGCTAATTTTATATGTATGTCTATTTTTGTAGCAGTTCAGGGTGCTCTAAAGGGGCTGCACGGTGGTGTGTTGTTAGCAGAGGCGGCATGGCTCAGTGGGTAGATTGATCATCCTGTAGCTCAAGTGTCGCCAGTTTGATCCTGGCCCATCAAGCTCATGTTGAGGTGTCCTGATGGATTGTGGTTGAGTGCCTTGCATGCCTTGTATTATGGATGAATGTAATGCGCTTTGGATGAAAGCGCTACATAAGTACAGACCATTCACCCTTTATGCTAGCACCACGGCCTTACAGCAAGATGGTCGCTGATTCAAGCCTTCGAACTTCGAGGTTCGAACACTGGCCTTTCTGTATGGAGCTTGCATGTTCTACCCATGTATGTATGGGCTTTCTCCTGTACCTTTCTCCCACTGTCCAAAGATATGCATATTATCCTTTAATCAATCTGGCCCTGTGATGGGCTGCTGACCTGTCCAGGGTGCACCCTGCCTTTCACCTGCTAAATGCTGGGTTAGGCTTCAGCTTCCTCGCAACCCTTCATTGGACAAAGCGATATAGATAATGGGTAGATGAGTGCTTTAAAGGTTACAGGTGAGCTGATACGAGTTCCTTTATAATCATAAAATTAAACACAGACCAATCACATATGTGTTCACAATCAACATATGAACAGGGGCAGAGCTAGAGGGGTGACCTGGGTGGGACTGGCCACCTCTGAAATCTGACTGGACACCCCAGTTGCCACCTTAGTCGATTGACAGGTCATTTTAAGAGGACAACAGGAACATCTTTCCAGACATCTGTGGTTCACCAGTTAGGTTAAGTCAATTTTGTAGTTTATCAATTACTTCCTTCAAAAATGTAGTATTAAAAATACAATACTTTACTTATATTTGGCTGCACATTTCTAGAGGACATTTTGTGCCTGTGCAAGTACAGCTAATGTTATGTAAGGCTATTAACCTGATGCTAGCATGAAGCTACATAGCAGAGCTAATCTTGTTATATGCTATCACTAAATTAGTTTTAAGATAAAGTGGGAAAACCACATCACGTTTAGTTTTCAAAGAATGTATTTAAGGATTACACATAAACTCAGTTAATCAATTTTCACACTTAAGCTGAGAAGAACATATAAATGCTCAAAGAACACCTCAGTATCCACGTTAGTTAGCACTGACTAAGCTAGCGCTACATGATGCATTTTTAGTTGAACAAGAGGCTAGGCTGTTAGATTATTAATGCAGAGATATGTTGTTTCTCATGCCTCTCTAATGTAATCACAGTTAGCAGTTACCTTTTCATTTTTATTTATTATTTATTGACTCATTTATTTATCTAATTATGGTGTTTTTTTTAAATGTGGGTTAAAGAAAGAAATGCAGCTCTTTGCAGTGCATAGATTTGACAGAATTTTTTGACTTTGTTTTAATCAATGAGGGGAAACTACTTTATTTTATAATCACTCTTCTTTTATAATCGTGCATTATCCATACAAATTACTTTTGTTTTCAATAAAGTTTGGACTTTTTTAAAAAAAAAATGATTAAATGATGCATGATCTGTTGTTTTTGGTTCTGCTATGAAGAACATGGTGTGTAATATCTCAAATGTGTGCTCTTGTATCAGCAGCTAGAAAACAAGTGGGAAGAAGCCTTGAAGAAATGCAGCCATTTTTACAGCAGATGATCATGATTTTGTGGTGTTTTTAAAGGAAAATCTGGACTGGTATATTTAACATGTTTCTGCTTAATTTAAAGGCTACACGTCAGTTCTTTTTCAGGCTCTGATGGTAGTGGTTCAGTTAAAGCACAAAGAATAAAAAGATACTAAAGATGGCAGCTGCTCAACGAACATGGATATCTACCTGACTGTCAGGTGAAATTAAATGGATCATCAAATGGCCACAGTTCTCTTGGGTTTTAGTCCATTTTTCAGAGGCTCAAATGTCTCAGAACACAACTGAAGCAAAGACATATTAAATTAAATTACATGAACAATGACAGAGTCTACTGTCAACATGAAAGCATAAACATGTTAAGGAACTACTTTTTAAAATGTGGTTTGCATTGCAAACTAAATAACAGTTTTATTCAAAGTAAAAGAAAACTGGGAGTTTTACCAAGTCGGTACCACTGTACAGGTAGACCATGTTTTATACCATATGCTTAAATTTCTTTATCAAATGTGCTTGTTTAAAATTTATTCCACAAAGGCTTTGGAGGCCATTTGGAGGGCTAAATGACCACTGCTCCTTGACTCATAAAAGAAAAGGGACATTTAACCCCTAAATCAGTGGTTCCCAACCTGGGGTCCCCCAAAGAGCCCAGGGGGTCCCCAAGGCTTTTAACATTCAGAGCCTTTGTGATGAATATCCACACATTGTCACTGTACGAGAAAAAAAAGTAAGGCGATATTTTTTTAATTCAGCTTTGGATTTATTGAAGGACAGGACTCAGCCAGAGTCTCACTTTTGAAAGCATAAAACCAAACATTGTTTTNTTTATTGAAGGACAGGACTCAGCCAGAATCTCACTTTTGAAAGCATTTAAACCAAACATTGTTTCGGCACAGGGTAGGGTCGGGGGTCCATGGCCTTTTAGTATATGCATGAGGGTCCCTGAGGAAAAAAGGTTGGGAACCACTGCTCTAAATAATGGAAGGGTAGGACTAGGGAAGGATTGAAATTGGAGCTTAAAGTCTGCAGACATTAAAACTCAACAGTTGAATACAGGGACAGACTGGCCACCGAGCATTTTACCAGTGAGCCAATGTGTTTTTGTTTTTTTATTAGCCTGACTGACATGAAACTCAATAGACTGGTGACCCGGCTACCACTGGGAAACAAAGAAGAAGTGTAGAGAAACTGTAGAAGAAGCTGCTAAGCGTCCAAAAATAATTGACGCTTGTCTCAACAACACCTTCATCAGCTGCTGTAGATGATGATGATGATGGTGGTGGTAGAAGCTGCACTGCTTTCACATCCCAGAGAGTCTGTTCTGAATAAAGAAAACCATTAAACCCAGTAAGTCTGATCCATACAAGCCAGTAAGCAGTGAACTGGGGTTCCCCAAAGAGCCCCAAAAAGACCCCCAAAATAGAACAGGGGTCCCCGAAGCTTTGAACATTCGGAGACAGCTACATCTGTTAGCAGTGAACACGTTAGCTGTCAGTAGCAATCATGCTAACAGTTATCGGTGAACTGTTTGGCTGAAAGTGGTGAACATGCTAGCTGTTAGCGGTGAAGATGCTACATGTTTACAATTTATTACCATTATAAAGTTTAACCATCTTTCATCAACATTAGCAGTGAGTCAGCAGCTTTCTGATTTTCTTTATTAGCTTATCTGTTATTTTTGTGGGCTAATAGTGGGAACGTGTTAAAGGCAGCTTCTGTGTAGGTGTTTATCCACAATATACAGAAAAAAAACACAGATTATTTATTTACTTTTGTTGTAGAAAAATTACCAAGAGTCTGGTATGAGTAAAAGTATTTGAAAGTTTATTACAGGAGAAGTATAAAATACAGGCATTACTTGCAAGTCGAGAGCAGTCATCCTGACAGAGTACTATAACTTGCTGCATCTTCGAAAACAGTTTTATTCAACCCGACTTTAGCTGAAGACCTGTCTCTAAACTGATAAAAGGAGAAGGGAGACTAGAAGGTGCCACTCTCCTAATGTCTCGCCCAAATAGGCTGTTATTTCTAAACAACTGTTTCTATCCACCAGGTGCCCACCAGTCTCAACTTTTCCCATATCAAGAGTCTATAAGGAAAGTGGTTAGCCTGACCTCACACAAGCCTGCATCATATCCCAACAGGAGAATAATAACTTCAATGTTCTATATAAGGAAAACACACATTATGAAATGTAATTGAGGGTAATAAATGAATAAATGTATTATATGAATAAAAGAATGATTACACGTGTGATTATTATATGAGTAAATATGATTACCATATGCATTAAACTTACTTCCACACTTTTTGTCCATGTGTTATACTGATGCAGCAGTTTGGATTCTTTCATGAAGAGACAATATTCTGAACCTGGCTGCATCATTATGTTAAGGAAAAACAATCTCCATTCAATCTTTAGTAGAATCTTGTTGAGTTAACACAGAAGAGAAAAAGCAGCAGCCGACACAGAGACACTGTTTCTAAACTGTTTTCACTTGGCCCATTGTTTCTCATGTCTGTTCTATTTAATTTCTCCCTTTAAACACAAAGTAGTATAAATGCTGCTCACATTTAAGTGGTGTTCTTGATTGTACAANAAAAGCATGATACGTTCCCTTTAAGTGGTGTTCTTGATTGTACATGGGCTGGTCTGGGCCAAAATGCCAGAGCAGATTTTTGGGCCCAGTTTGTCCCTGGTTGGATAGATTAGAGTGGATATTTCAAGATTAAGATGATAACAGATTCATGGCATAGAGTATACTTCCACATCAAGGATGATTTAAATTGTAAATATGACAATACAGCATGAAGATACAGACAGCCAAGGCATCACTAAGAATGTCACCACTGGACTGGAGGCATTTCCTGCTGCAGCCTCTCATACCTGGATTTAATTCAGTGTATCACCTTGTTGGGCTCTGACACGCTCAAAATAAAGAGCAGCAGTTTGCAGTTAAAATGACCTGCGAATCAATTCCACGCTCAGCAGATTTCACCTGCTTGTGTTTTTCCCAATTACACGTCTGGATGAGGGAAGGTTGGGGTGGCGATGAGGCGTTGGGCTTTATTTTGGGCAGTAAATGACATTTATGCAAATGTTCTCAGGATAGATTGCTGACAGTGGTGTGTGTGACATGTTGCTACAGATGCATTAACAATTATGTTGTTTCTCAGCGTTGTGGTGGGATTAATCAACCAAGCGGCTGCAGTCTGAATTCTGTAGGACTCCTAATCTTCTTGTCCACAGCTCATGACCTGGAGCGTCACAGGGCAAAGGTCCTCCTGTGTTTTACAAACTAAGAAGGATCAGATGTTCCATCAGTACTTGGAGATTTGGAGGTTGGTTGAATTCCCTTATGAGTATATTACACAAATAAATAAATAAAAAAAACACCTGAGGTGGGTATCCACAAAAAGAAAATAAAAATACTCTGATCTCTGAGAACATCTGGGATATTATATCATATTTGGGAAGGCAGGTTAATTAAAAACACCAGCTGAAAATGAGCTATTGTTTCTCATTTTGATAAGATAAAGTCCAGTTTAATCCAGTTCCCTCAGACAGGAGCTTAGTGGAAGCATGGTGATGTGACAGATGTTCCCAGTAAGCTGCTTGGCTGTGAAAAGCTGGTCCTGGTTAGAGGTATAATTAAGCTGTAATTATGACGTTTGAATTTCGCAACTCCTCCCTGTAATGTTTCAGAGTTAACTTAATCCAGATAAGCCTTTTTTTATATGAGCCCCTTAATGCCTGAATTTATTTACAGTTATATAAAAGGAAAACAAATACAAGAAAAAAAATCAGGACAAACACTACTAACAAGAAAAAGACTGGAATAATATAAACTACAATAAACATTAAATTAAAAAATAACAATAAAATAATGACAAAAAAACACTGATTACATCAACAATAGTAAAATAAATAAAATAAAAAATACTAGACACACCAGGCATCAGGGTTTAATGTCTTTACTTAAATGTCGATTCTGGGAAAAATTAAAAAAAGGAAGCAGGTTCTGTGTTCATGTGGAAAGAGAGGTTTCTGTATGTAACAGTATTAAATTAACCTGATTAAAAGTATATTTTATATAAAAACCTGTAAATGGGCTGTAATGCCATTTTCAGCTTTACAGTCTTTATTCAAGGGGTTTGAACATAAACAGAAAATCAGCTGTTATTTGTGTTTCCAACGGGTGGTAAACAACAACAGGACTCTGTGTGTGTGTGCGTGTGTGTGTGTGTGTGTGGGTTCTCAGTAACACAGCAGCTCATCCCTGCGTTTTCCTGATTTCCCTCCGGTAAAGAGCTGTGGCTGCGTTCTGACCTGCAGCTTATTATACCCTTGGCTGAACCTCCACTTCATGCTTCCCCTCCTTCATCTAAAACTTCGTGTATCTGTGTCTGGCAGCCATTCACAACAGGGTTCCTCCAAAATTACTTCAAATCATTTTTAGTGTTTTCATTATCTTTTCTTTCCAGGCGTAATCCAAATAACAAATATATTTCTAGTTCTTTTTTTTATTATTCTCCAAGTGGGAGGCTCTACTATTTGAAGTGAAAATATATCATTATGAATCAGTGTAACTAGGGGGCTTGTACTTACCTAGCTCTCAAAAACTCTCAAAGCAGATTGTAATTCATGTTTTATAGGCATGTGATTTCCTGCATTAAACACTCAGATAATTCTTGGGTGGTTGGTAGCTGCAGGACTAGCAGAGCCAGCGTCCCAGGCTTTCTAGGGCTCGTGCTCCATGGCTGTGGGGTCTCTGGCTGGGGACTTCCTCTGCTAGCTGCTGTACAACGGCTGTATTGTCCTGCAGGTTTAATCACCAATAGCAAGAGATAAGTCCTCACCAGCTGTGTAACATAGGTACAGAAACATTTCTGTCACAGATCACATGATACTGGTGAAAACTGCCCCACGCAGCACAGACCACGCTTCCAGCCACCGAGGACATTAGGAGAAAATGCTGCTTACGCCAAGCTCACATCATCATCAAGGACTCAGGCAGGCGCTGCAGTAAGCTCTGAACAAGAAAACACCAGACTGAGGAAAAGCTTTTTCCCCAGAGCTGTTTTCTTAGTGAACTCTGTCCCCACTTACCCCCCTGCTCATCATTAAACACATGTCACCTCTACACCCACCCTCTAAGTGTACTATTCCTTTCTCACTGTATGTCCATAGTATTTCAATCCTTTAGTACCTCCTCATATCTTTAAATCATATCTATATCATTCATATCCATATATTTAACCTGTCTACTGCAGCTTAATCTCTATAACACAAGCTGTAGAGTGTATTTATAGATTATCTATAGCAATTCATCCCATATGTCATAGTATTTCCCAACATACCTGTATTTATATACTCTGTAATACTGCAAATTTGCACCAAACTGCATTTAGTTACTCTGTACATGTACATGTGTAATGACAATAAAGTTAAATCTAATCTAATATTCTTGTTGCTGGTGTACTAAAGAACCCAAACACTGGCTCAACCTAAATAAAACTAAGCTTATCTGTCACACCTGATAATTCTGGTTGACTAAATTTAGTTTAACTTTTTTTTTTTTTTACTTGAATTCATAATTTAGTTATTATCATTAATTCTTTTTAAGTAAAGAATCTCAATAAAAATACCCTCCAAGGCAGTCTAATTTAAAAGGAATTAAACTGCCTTTATTTTTCTTGGATAGTCATAGTGACCTTTAAAAACACCATAGGTGCTCCTGATGGTTCTCCACTTTTTCTTATAGCGGCTGTAAGTTGTTGTTTTCCATTTTATTTTTATGTCATTTCTCTTCCTCCTTCTCCAGCTTCATATTTTCCCCGACCAGGTCAAGCATCAACATACAGATCAGTAATAAACATATAAAATAAAAACAAGGTTTTAAATAAAACGAGTATAATCTGGAGAAAAAAAAAACTCTGAATGTGTTCTTGATTTCCCAATGTATGAATGAAATATCCCTCAATCACATTCATGTTAAACAATCTCATTTTATTCTGGTGTCACAGTCATCAATAACTGTTTATTCATATAAAAACAGATACCAGCACATTTTTGGCCATGTCGGCTGTTTCCATGTAAACAGAGAAGTTGATGGTGTGTTTTGTACTGCAAGCCACACAGATGGTGATGCACAATCTGACACTGAAAGCCAAAAATGCCAGCTATCCTGCCCACACGTCAACGGCACACAGCCGGATTATGTGAAAATCATCAACCTAGAGGGCATTTTCCTAGAGGTTTATTTCCAGTGCCTGCATTTGGTTGCTTGACAAAAAATGGGGAGAAAATTTATATTTTTTTAATTAGTCTTTATTTGGCCCTTTAACAAAATGGAAAAAAATAGAAATTAACAAAAATCATTTTTGTATAAGTCTAAATTATTGTAGTGTAAAAGGTGTCCACCAGGGGGGCAGAAGACAAGTATCAGGTTGCACACAACAGAGTTTTAAGCCACATTTTTACTGTAAAGTCATGCAAAAGGTCTCAGAAACTATATGTATTAAATATGGGTTAAACAGGTCTCCACTGACACTTTGCATGAAAAGTTAAAAGAGCTGACAGTACACAAAGTGAGAGGTCAGGACTAAGGCCCAATCTCATTTCTCTTTTTTACCCTTCCCCTTCCTTTTCCTATCCCTCACCCCTTAACGAAGTGGTAAGGGGTGAAAACATTCCCGTAGGAAGTGAGATACCCCTACTTTACTGTCATACATCATCGTCGTTAATTGCTGCACTGCAACACAGTGGGTATTTATGACAACCGGATGGCCACAAAATGACGATTAAAAAAAAACAAAAAAACCAAAGATGCCATGTCGTTTCAGTTGTGTGGCCCACACGCTTTCCCCTTCCCCTTCATCCAAAAGATAATTGAGATAGGCCTTCCCCTAATGTGAACGTGTAAAACAGGGTAAGGGTTAGGAATGGGATTTAGTGTAAAACTGCACCTTTGCCTCATCAGTTTGTATAATAAAATGATTTTTTATCTCAGTGTTGAGCAAATAAATGTGGCTGACCAAGTCAAACCATCTTTCCCTGCTGGATCTGCTGGTTTGTCTTTAGTCCAAGCAGCTATAATCCAGAACAGAACTTTGATCTGGTTGCAAAGAGGTTTTAACCCGTTCTTCCTGCAAGATCAGCTTCCACACCATCAATGCTTGTTTTTACTTTACTTCACTGATTTGTGTGAGTGAGAAAAAGTTTGGAGAGAAAGGCTAAAGTTGTAAATCTGCAGTCCCCCCGTGGTGCACGCAGAAAGTCGGCCTTTACAGCCGAGGCAGACGTGACTGATGGCTGCTGCTCGGCAGAGCGGGAGACAGGCAAAGTGACGGACAGCTCCAACTCTGGAGTGGATATATTATCCTTCTGATCTCACTTTCTGCCTCTGCAGAGACAAAAACTCAACAAACAGCAGTCACAACAGAAATAATCTTTATCTCCAGCACTACAGAAAGTTTGTTTCTACAACACATTTAAAACTACTACAGGCTGCACAAGTATAAATACACCAAACAATCTCTAAGACAGCAATAAATATGAATGAAAATAAGCAGCAAAACATTAAATAAATGGGTAGAATAAATCAAAAACAATACTTGCATGATGCTGCTTAACCAAGGCTAAAGATGATTGATAAAAGAGATTCAAATAGGAGCTGATTTAACCTTGGAGACATTTATGTTTAAATAAACAATATATAAATATAAATAGTCTGAAGTGTTTATTGCACACAAAATAAATGCAGAAAATACACCCTTGAAAGATGTGAGACAGACTTTGTATTAAAATCCTCCCCAGCCAAAGCTTGTTATGAGTTTGATCATGCTCAGCTGTATGTCACCATGAATTTGTTTTCTTTGACATCTTTTGCAGGAAATACGTTCATTTAAATCAAACTAAATTGAACATATATCATAAGTATCATCAGAAAATAGCAGACTGGGCCCATGTAACATGTTTCTTTTTTCCAGTTGGGCTTTCTGCTGCTATATCTATTGATTGAGCCTCAACCAAGGCTGTCCTGAAAACATCATGTCTGCATGCTGAAAGGGGGTAAAAGGGTTCAGCTTCTACATGTATTTTAGGCTTGGAGTGTAAGAGAGAAAAGCTTTCCTTTTTTCTAGATGTGGAAAATGGTTCTGTGGGGATGTGGTTTTAGCTCAGCAGCAGGAAAGAAAGGTGGGGCAACGTTTCAGGGATTGGTGCCAGGTTGGTCTGATTAAAACAGCTGTGGGTCATCGTTAATCAGCTCACCCTCAACATCTGCAGTCAACTGCTGAAGCCATGAACAGCCACAGCCAGCCAGATGTCAGGTTCCAGCCTGCACATGTCTTTGGAGAGTATTTGTGACCGTTAACGGCAGTATGGTTCTGTTGCCGGGTGTAAATAGGCCACACAGACTGTATGTTTGGAATAAAAATGTTGGGAAAACATCCTTAGCTGTTCCAGTGTGTGTGAGAAATAACTCGCACCATGACATGCACCGTTACATTTTCATTTTGATACTCTTTGTGGATAATGTGACACCAAGAATTACAGGGTTTCAACATGCAGGCTCGAGGTTATAAATAGGCAAGCAAACAAAGTGCTGGGATCAAAATACTGGCAGGGTTAACAAGAAAAAACAAGCAGGGGTGTAGCATTTTTTGGTTTTAGTACCAGAACCCACTTATGCCCAAGAGAGAAGTAAGAATATCCATCTGCAGCCTACAAGGTTTATAATTACACCCACTCATCGTTTACAAGAGAATAGCAAAAAGAAAATTCAGTCTGGAAACCTTCAGATTTCTAATTCTAACAAGAGCTCTTAACTTACAGCTGAGCAGCTTTATCTTACAAGGAAGCAAAAACCCAGAATTTGGTAGAAAGTGATTAAATCCTCTTTCTGAATTTCTAAATCAAGAATATCAGACTTATCTTAGTTCAGGGCCACATTCAGTGCATCTTGATGCTAATCAGGCAGAACCTGTAAAATAAAGATGATAATCTAGAAATAATGAAAACTTCCCATTTTCCCTTTGTTTTGCCGCAAGGAAGTACATTATGTCTAATGGACTATCCTGTTGGAAAACATTATGAATAACATGAAATTTATGAGAAAAATAATCAACAATATTTTGCCTCAATTGCACATTTACATTTTACCAAATTCAATTTAGTTAATTTTGTAATGTGATGAACGTCATCACATTCATTTAGTCACAGAGGAAGTCGCTACCAGTCTTCAGGATTTCTCTACTCCCTGGACAGGAAGACATCTGCTCTCTGATTGGACAGTTTAATTTGTCATCATCCAATCAGATGCAGGTGTAAAGACCAAAACTCTGCATCAGTAACTTCTTGCTCTCAGATTTTCAACTGCTTGCAGAAGAATTTCTACTTTTCTTTACAATTGCAAATCATTTTACAACCATGCAGATTCTTTTCGACACATTCACAAACTTGAATTTCTCAGGCAGATTTTTTTACAGGGTGATTAAAATNTTTCGACACATTCACAAACTTGAATTTCTTTTTGCAGATTTTTTTACAGGATGATTAAAAATTTGATTTACAACATCTGAAGTTTTTTACTGACATTCATTTACAGCTGCAAAATATGTGTGGCTTTATTTTAAGCCCATAATATTATTATTATAAAAGATGCTATTTTCTACTACGAAGTAACCGTAAGTAAACCGTAGCAGATCTGTCTTTTCTCGAGTTTTTATGTGTATAACCATTTTTGTTTGAGTTATTCATTTTTTTTTTTTTAATCAAGATATTTTGACATTTAAAGTGCATCTGGGGGCTCCCTGATGACTTGAGGGCCCCAAGTGGCCACTTAGCTTGCTTATGCATTGGGCTCGCTCTGCTCCATCCAGTTCATACTCTTCCTCAGCTTTGGCTTAATAGGATTTTTGGTAGCTATTTAGTGAAAATGACTTGTTATCCTGCACAAGATGCAT
>CM047976.1:35615888-35627372 GCA_026261665.1 Melanotaenia duboulayi
AAAACGGCCGATTAAGTTCACTTTATTTTAAGCTAAAGTTTGACGTTTCAGATGGCTGAGACGTGCTTGGTATGTTTTACCCATTTGACGTTGTCACACTTAAACAGCTTATCCATAACGCGTTGATGAAGATTAAATGACACAAAACCCATTAAAGCTCATTTTCATCTGTGTTTTAGATAAAAGACAGTCAATATATAGAAGCAATTCACGTCTTAAACGGCCAACTTCAGAAACACACTAAGGTAAGTGCCTTTTATTCCCAGGATGTCCCAGTTTCTCTTTTTTCCTCTCTTTTTTCAAGATTAAGGATTTCTTTACCGTCATTTACTATTTACACTGCGTGTATACTAAACGAAATACTGTTTACCCAGCTTGCAAAACCACACAAATAAATTTTAGTAAAATAATAATATAAAAGAAAAATATGTCAAATTAATATTTTTTTAATTTACCACTCTTAAGGACATTGCATAGTCTTAAATTTGATTTCAAATGTTTTATTACTTAAGGTGGAAATTATTAGTTCAGTTAAATTGTTTAGAAAACACAATTGAAAACTGTCAACTGCTTTTGCTGTGTTTACATTTACAGCATTATCCCTTTTATGCACATATAAACTTCTTTTCCTTCTNACATTTACAGCATTATCCCTTTTATGCACGTATAAACTTCTTTTCCTCTTAGATACCTGGTTAAGGTTTCATAGTGGCTTTAAGAAAGCCAGATGTGCTACCTCAAATCTATGGCATGTAAAAGGCAGGTTTATGGTGTAAATATCAAAGTCACTGAGATGATGAGAAATAAAACACAAAAGTACAGTCAATCAACTTTATTCGCCAAATATGGACACATACATGGAATTTTAGACAGTAGGAGTTGTCACTCTGGTGCGGGCTGCTCTATTCAGTCCTACAACGACCATAATCCAGCAGGTTTTTTATTGCATTCCTGCTTCAGCACATCTGACACTTAAATGGCTTTAACAGCCTGTCGCCATGACTTATTAATATAAGTCAGGTCTGTTGGAGCAGGAATACATGTAAAACCTGTTGGATTTCGGCCCTTGTAGGACTGAACTGAGTAGCCCTGCTTTAGTAAAAGTCATAGGATAAGTAAAAGTAATACAGTATGTAAAGGAATAAAATAAGTAGGACGTAATAAATAAAACAGACTCTTATATAGTGGGGTCTACTATATTCAGACCTATACAAATACACATTATAATATAAAATTAAATATAAATTATATACAGTAGATTCAGTAGAGGAGCAGTATAAAATAAACATGAGAGTGATGAGGTGCAATTATGGATTGTGCAACCAGTTAGCTGTTTATCTGTTAAATAAATGACTGCATTAGGAAGAAGCGGTTCTGGTGCCTGTTAGTCCTGGTCTTCAGGGTTCTGAGGCATCTGTCAGATGGGAGACGTTTCAGAAAGACTGTGTGCAGGGTGCGAGGAGCCCTTTATGATGTCTCCTGCTCTTTGAGTCCTGGACGAGTACAGGTCCCGAATAGAGAGCTGATGTTTTACTCCCACTTCAGATCCTGAGAAATAATGGTGCCCAGGAATCTGAAGCTCTCTACAATGGGCACAGTGCTGCTGAGGACTGTAAGAGTGTACCATCTTGAGCATGTTCAGCTCCAGGTTGTTCTGACTGCACCAGACCTGCGACTGCGACAGGCCTGTAGTCATTCAGTCCTGTGATGGTGGGTTTTTTGGGGACCGGAATTTTAGTAGAGCGTTTGAATCAGGAGGGGACCTCAGTCAGCTCCAGAGATCTGTCACAGAGCTGAGTGAGGACAGGAGCCAGCTGATCTGCACAGGCCCGCAGACAGGAGGGGGACACTCTATCTGGGCCCAGAGCTTTCCTGGTCTCCTCTCTGGACCAACTCGGTCACAGGTTTCTGTGACATTGTTACAGACAATTAAATTATTTTATCTACAAGTTGGTATTTTTTCTTGTTTGTTTCTTCTGGTGATGATCTTCTTCCTTTTCTCTGTCTCTCAGTGCAGGGCAGCACTGTCTCTGCTGGGTTATTGCTACTATCACATCCAGGACTTCGCCAGCGCTGCAGAATGCTACGAGCAGCTCACCCAGCTACACCCAGAGGTGGAGGAGTACAAGGTGTACTATGCCCAGTCCCTGTACAAAGCAGGAGTTTATTCTGAAGCCACCAAGGCTTCTTTTGTTCTGGATAACCCCAGCAGTCACATCAAGGTTTGTTCAGCACAAATCCATGCTGATGCCAGAATCAGATATCAGTATTTATTTATATGTTTAGTTTGCTGTGTTGTGCCCTTTCTCTCTTTGATTTTTATTTTCTGTCTGACACAGATGGTGAAGCTGCAGGCATGTATTAAATACTGTGAGGAGGACTACTCTGCTGCCAAGGTGATGAGCTCTTCCACATCCTCTGATAACACCTTACTGTTTGTTTGGTTTCTGCAGCCACTCATACACATTTATTTGTCTTCTGCTGGTCTGACTACCTGCTTGTGTGTATTTCCAGTTGTTGTTGGAGCAGCTGCCGCAGGACGACCCGGACTACATCTACAACATGGGATGTTTACTCTACCAGGAGGGAAGCTATGAGGAGGCATGCAAGAGGTTCATGTCTGCGATGCAGGTGCTAGGATACATGCCAGGTAATCAGCTAAAGACACTGATGAAGACGCCTTCTATAAATAGTTTAATTCCACCAGTTATACCAGTAGCACCTTGATTCTTGTGTCTGAAGTGAGTTAAGTGCACTGCTTTCATGTTTGTCTTTCCACATTTTATTCAAAGATTGTAGCAAAACGTCCCTGCTGTCTCTGTGTCTTATCGGTATCTTCAAATTCAATATATTTTACACTTAATTCCGTTTAAACACGTACAGCATCACTTGAGGTCGAGCAGAATAAATCCTTTAGACCCTTGTCTTTGAACAGAAAAAAGACAACTTCCTGTTTTATGTGACTCTACAAAACCGGATGAAGAAAGGGGAGAAAACCCAAAATACTTATATAATCTGAGTCATGTTGGTTTCTTTGTCTTTCCGCGCCTTCTATCCTGGTCAGCGTTGTCCTACAACATCGCTCTGACATATTACAGTCTAAAGAACTATGATCAGGCCCTCAAGTACATCTCAGAGATCATCGAACAAGGAATCAAGGAACATCCAGGTAAACATGCGTCTCCTCTGTTTGTCCTGCTCTTTCATTATCTTCTAGTCAGTTTCTTTGTTTGTTTGTTTTTTTTTTATTGTATGTTTTGTCTTTATTCCAGAGCTGAGCATTGGGATGACAACTGAAGGCATGGAGGTCCACAGTGTGGGGAACACGCTGGTGCTGCATCAGACAGCCCTGATTGAAGCCTTCAACCTCAGAGCAGCCATCGAATACCAGATGAAGAACTGTAAGAACCTCAGTCTGCGTCCTCTGAAACATGGCAGGTAGTGATTGGAGGTCCTGAACAGCCAGATTAAAGCTGAGCTGTCATGACTTCTGCCTCATCAGAACGGTAACTGCACATCTGATAAAGACAGATCATCAGTCATTACAGAAAATATTCTGTTTGACACGGATGTCAACATAAAGGCCAAGACATGACAGGAGGAGAGTGTGGTAGCCCATTTTAAAGGCTGCCATTAATCCAGCATGACTAAAATAACAGGCCACTTGGCATCAACAGACATTACCTGAAACCTGATAGGAATTTTTCTAAAATACAGTTGTTTTCTAGAGAGGAATACAACTGAATAGAAACATTTTTTAATATGATAAAACCTTAGGTTACATAAAACCAAAGGTGCATTTTTTAAGATAAGGTCCTATCACTGCATGTTTAAAAGCAGCTGGGACACAACCTGAACTAAGAGAGGTGTTAATAAAAGACCGAAGACTAGGCCCAACGGTATTAAAAACCTTCTATAGGGTTCGAGGATTTCAAAATGTCAGCAAAGGAGACACTGAAGCCAACTCAGTGTTCCACCACAATAGAATGAGTAGAGGGAATATGGAAGTACATATTAAAATCCCCACTTACAGCCTGCCTGACACATGCACTTTGTCAGCAAAAAATTCTCACACATAGCAACAGAAACATCAGCCATAACAGTAATAAAAAAGAGTGTGTAGTACTAGTAGTCTAGGACTAAACCTGCTGATAGAAATAATATCAGACAGATATTTAGATTTTGCCTTCTCTCTGATCGTTGACAAGAGCCTCGCAACAGTTCCAGAGATCTGTAGTTTGTCCTGCAGTTTGCAGGGAACTAAAGTGTAAATGAAAATATTAAAACGAGCATCTCAATAAAATGAGCTTAAAGCTTAATCTCAATTTCATACAAATATGCTTCAAAGCACAAACCCAACTTCCATAAAGGCCATGAAAACCTGAAACAAAGGAAATGTTTTCAGCGCCTTAACTCACCAACTTCACTGCACTTAGAAAATATAAAGAAATGTAGAATCTGCTTCAGTAAAAGTTTCCTTTTAAATTAGACTTTTTAACCTTTCAGGTCTGAACAGATATGAATTATTTAAATTATCGTGACTCTTCAACCAGTCATGCCAGCGACGTACGACCAACAAACTGAGATGCAAGAATGCCACCAGCGACATGGTTGGTTTTACAGGGTTAATCATTTAGGATCTGAGGATACTAATTGCTTTAGTTTTTCAGAGGAATCTGTTTATTTCTGTCTTTTTTTTTTTAAATCTATCCCAACCTGATTTTTACTTTGTTACTTCATCAGATTTTAGATTAATTTTTATTTTCTAGTGATGCTAGTCAGTGAAGAGATTAGGCTTTAGACTTGTGTGTGATTACTAAAGAATAAAGTAAATTACAGATTTAGTTATTTTGCTGCATTTTAGAATAATTTGGTCTGCAGGAACATGCAGGTGAGGCCAGCAGGGGAAAACTAATGAGTATGTGTTAAAAAACAAGTGGGAACAAAGTCCTAAAGTCCAGTATCCAGTTCTCCTAAATGCATCCGTGCTTGTGAGTGAAGGCAATATTTAAAAAGTTCGGGAAAGATGTTTTCTAATAACTAACAAACCCATCTAGCAGGAAATGTTCTGCTGTCTGTGATCATCTTCAGAGCTAAAATACCATCAGGCGAAGCTGTTTCAAACTGCATTTCTGCTGAGCTGACCAGGGTTTTAAATGCTGAACAGTATTTACAAATGTTGCTACACACTGTGTTTTGTTTATTTTAAAGAATAATTTTATAAAAACTTTAAAGAAGCACTACAAAACTTTAGCAGATTTTCTCAGTGTTGCACCCTCTAATCCAGCATCCATCTTGCATCCTACCTGTACTGTGAGATCTCTTCAGTCAAGGCGGCTTCTAGAGAAAAAGTTCTAGATGAAAATCACCTTTCATCTTCCCTGCTCTCTCGGCTCTGTGACACATTATCAGACCAAAGCTTTAAAGAACAGTGATCAGAGGACGTCCAGAGAGGAGGATGTCTGAAGTGCACATCAAACACCCTGCAGCATCACCTGCTGCAGGTCTGCTTTAGAGACTGAGGCTGCAGAGTGAAACAAGTTTTACCGTGGTTACTAACCTCTAAGTCTTACTTTCTCTCCCTCATGTCTCTTCTCTTGGTTTCCATTAGCAACTGTGCTTTGAAAGATTGTTTAAAGTGTTGCAGAGCAGAAAAAACCACATTATTTCCCCAAACTGAGTGAAATCCAAACCATATCACATTCTTAAAGTTTCTGTTGAAAACAAGGCTGCTTTAACTCAGGGAGTAAAAGGATGAAATATTTGAGTTTATTTCTAATAGTCACTATAATGAAAGTAATGACCGAAAGAACGAGATCTCGAATACAAGCGGCCGAAATGAGTTTCCTCCGCAGGGTGGCCGGGCTCTCCCTTAGAGATAGGGTGAGAAGCTCGGTGATCCGGGAGGGGCTCAGAGTAGAGCTGCTGCTGCTCCTCCACATCGAGAGGAGCCAGATGAGGTGGCTCGGGCATCTGGTTAGAATGCCTCCTGGACGCCT
This sequence comes from Melanotaenia duboulayi, assembly GCA_026261665.1. Classification (NCBI taxonomy): domain Eukaryota; kingdom Metazoa; phylum Chordata; class Actinopteri; order Atheriniformes; family Melanotaeniidae; genus Melanotaenia; species Melanotaenia duboulayi. The sequence continues at coordinate 35,621,888 of CM047976.1, forward strand.
CCCTGGTGAGGTGTTCCGGGCACGTCCCACCGGAAGGAGGCCCCGGGGCAGACCCAGGACACGCTGGACTGACTACATCTCTCGGCTGGCCTGGGAACGCCTCGGGATCCCTTCAGATGAGCTGGTGAATGTGGCCAGGGAGAGGGAAGTCTGGGTTTCCCTGCTTAGGCAGCTGCCCCCGCGACCCGACTCCGGATAAGCGGAAGAAAATGGATGGATGGATGGATGGACTATAATGAAATAAAGAGGTTTTTGTTCTGTAAAGTTGATCCTGCACAGAGAAGCCGGGTGCACTGACATGTTTTTATCTGCTGTGTTTTCATGGGGATTCCTGCAGTGAAAGGAGCTCAGGAAGCTCTCACAGACATGCCCCCAAGATCAGAGGAGGTAACTATCACTACCTGTACACCCCCACATCTGCTCATAATACTAACAATAAACAAACCTGGGGATAACATAAAGTATTCATTTTTATTGTTGTTAAAGAGTTAACTTTAAGAACTGAGTAACTTTTAGCCACCAACAAATACATGTGAGTTTGGGCATGTGGTTCAGGTTTGTAATCTGAAGCTGCCTGGACTTGCCCTCTCACAGCCTGGAGAGAAGAGAGATGAATTAAATATTAGAGTGGAGACGTGGGTGTGAAAGCTTACATGGAGGTAATGGTGATGGTTTCATGGTCTTAAAATGGCCTCATTATAACTGATGGACAGATGATTCCAGTAGCATGTCAGGACCTTGTGTGCAAACCATAACTGAAGTGAAGAACTACTGCCCCCTGGTGGAAGTAGCAGCTGTGTGCATCTTGTCAGTGTTCACATGCAAAGCTACTGCAAATGCAAGTTTCTCTCTTTAAAAAAAAAAAGAAAAAAGTCTGTATTTTATATGATTAAGCTCAGTTTACAAGAAAATTTACAAAAAAATGTTTTTTTTTTCCAAAAGTTCAGATGACCAGTATGTGTATAACTGCACTGCAAACACATCCCAATAAAATAAATATTCATTAAATTCCATCAGATCATCTTGTATCGAGCATAAAAATCTGCCAGTGGGGTCAAAACATTTTGTTTGACAAAAATTATTTAAAAAATCCTAAATCCAAAGCAGCTTATCTCATTACAGACAATAAAAACTATTTTAATGAAGATAAACCTGTTTAAAATTTAAATTTTAGACTCTGATTTCAGATACCTTAAGAATTAACACCTTCGTCTGGGAATAATAATGAGTAACAAATATGAGACACAGTGAGCCAGAGAGGTTGTATGAGTGGTTGTTTGCTTATAAAATGGCAAATAATCTCGTTTTTCCTCTGGGGTTTATTATACAACATGGTTATAGCTTGTCATTGGTTCATATTGGCTCACAATTAGCTGTGTGTTGTAAAATAGATTTAGAAACGATTCCTTTTCTAATGGATTTGTTTTCCTTTTGGAAAAAATAAGATTATTTCCTTTAAAACAAGGATGTTTATTTCCTGCTGGAAATCTTGTTTTGCATGATGTGCACAACGTTTGTGTTTTCTGGCAGGAACTGGACCCAGTGACGCTTCACAACCAGGCTCTGGTGAACATGGACACAAAGCCGTCGGAAGGCTTCGAGAAGCTGGCCTTCCTCCTGCAGCAGCCCTCCTACCCCCCCATCACCTTCGGAAACCTGCTGCTGCTCTACTGCAAACACGAGGTACGTGACCCCGTTTATGGTCCCCAACCACACATAGTTGAGCCATCTCTGATTGGGTCTGTCCAGAAATGGAGGAGAATTTAGGGTTTAACAACTGTTAAAAAAAATGCACCTTTTTTTGTGTATAAATTTCTATTATGTATTTTAAGATGGAAAAAAAACAGACATCAAAGGTTTTGTTTGTGTTTAATGCAACCATTAAACCTGGAAAAAGTCAGTTTTGACTATAGTTTTACATACAGATAAGACACATTTTTGTTAAATTAGGGTGACAACAGCTCAGGCAATAGAACTGGCCTGACAACGGGAAGGTTGGCAGTTCAACTCCTGCTTCATCCCAGTTATTATGTTGTGTTCTTGCTTCCAGTAGCCACGGTTACATGATGTTTTTTAATTCAGCATTAATTATGCAGAATTAAATCATTTGGAATTAAAGTATTCTCCTTCGCGTTTACATGGAAATAGTAATTCCGAATTGAGGCTTACATGGAAAACACATTTAATCGCCTTTATTTAATTCTGTTTAAGCTCTGGGTTTTGGGAAGAGTTCTATTTGGACAGTGGGCAGTATTGGACGTATTTACGTCTACCAGAGGAAAACAAACTCCCGTTCCTGCTTCTTTTCTTTTCGGCTACATGTAATAAAAACCATTTTTGCTTTGATTGTGATTCTAGTTTTGAAGCAGCAACTAGCATTACTTCACTTTGTTCCGCTCAGGAGGAGACGGGAGATAGAGTACCATTACCATCATCGCAACAGGACAAGGGAACGAGCATGCGCAGAACAACCGGAATTAATTTAAGCAGAATGAACGTATTCGTGATCCGGGAATTATTATTAGGATTTAAAGTCAGAATAAACCAGCTACTTATTTAAGTTTAATTCNTAAAATCAGAATAAACCAGCCACTTATTTAAGTTTAATTCATAATGACCATTTTCATTTGGAATTAGGTGTTTACAAGGTTATTTTAAAGAGGATTTCATTTTTATTCTGAATTAAAGTGGAATTAAAACTTTCATATAAACATGACCAGCGCCCAGTGAGTGAGTGAATGAGTGAATGTTTGGTGGTGGTTGAAGAGGCCGTTGGTGAGGACATCAGCCTGTCCCAGGACTACACATGTAGCTCTCCACCACCAGGTGTGAAGGTGGAGTGAATGAATAATGGATTCACTGTAAAGTACTTGTTTAGCAATGTAAGGCTAAACCATTAGATTATTATTATTATTCAAACACACAGCTAATGACACATCATGGACTGATGCTCATGGGAAATGTAATGAAACCTCACATTTCATTCATCCATTCAACACCTGAAAAAATAACAGTATGTTATTTATACTAATCAAAACGGACTTTAACCCACATTTGGCAGGTTGACAGATGTTAGTTTAGAGCTCAGGCCCTGCTGGAGAACTATCTAGTTACCTGTGGTGCCTCCCTACAGGAAAAAGGATTTACCCCTGAATTTTTCTTCCTGATTGTTTGGTGTTCTGGGTGTTCTTCTCAGAGCTGCTGCTTCATCAGAAATTAGTCATGAAGGTCCTGCTAGTTTCCATGGAGATGAAGGTGGTGTTTTAGTGAAGGATTCACTCTTCCTATCATAGACTATCTTGGGCTTCACTTCCTTCTGGATCCTTATGTTTCTAAAGTGAATGTGGGGGCTATCCCTGGATTCTCCAGACTGACCATTGACAGAGGTGTCTATCATCATCATCAGCAGATGGCTTCCTGAGAAATCTACCTGCATAACATCTCTATTAAACACCTGGAAAACTGCTCAGGTTCACTTTTTACCTTCAACTGTAGCAGAGTTCCTCATCCGATATTGTTCATTCCTAGATGTACTGGGCTGCTCTCCTCTGGTTTTCTCATTTCTGGTATGTCATTTCAGGCAAGAGGCAGGATAAAATGCCTCATCAAGAAGAAGTTAAACAACTGTTTTATTCTGCCAGTAATACTCACTTTACACTGCGACTGACACTGATCAGTCAAATGTATTAATAAAGTAATTAGTAGGTTTTTAATGTGTGTGGTGGCATCCACAGTAAAACTACATCCCAGTTTCTGATGAAAGTTTCAACCATCTCCTCTTCCTGACTGTGTTCACTCTGTCTTTATTACCCAGAGGATTATCACAGCTTCTCCTTCAAAACCATGACGAACCCTCAGCAGCACGATGGAAAGTTTGGCTTCTTTCCACCATCCTGAACACCAGTGAGGGGTCCATACTGGGAGTTAACGCCTTTTTTAAAAAAAGGATTTGGAGCAGCTGACAGAGCTGCAGGTTTGGTGCTTTCATTAAAATGGTATTAATGTCTCTGCTGGACTTTTCGCAGTATTTCGACCTGGCAGCAGACGTCCTGGCAGAAAACGCCCATCTCACCTACAAGCTCCTCTCCCCAGTGAGTTCCTCTACGTTCACATAACAGCTGGGAATAAAGTTCACTGTTTTCTGTGTGAACTAAAATATGATCATCTGTTTTCTTTCCAGTACTTGTACGAGTTCCTTGATGCCTTGTTGACGTGTCAGACAGCACCAGAGGAGGTACAGCATTAAACACAAAGACTTTTAGGTTTATTTACATAAAATCAAACATGTAAAACCTGATGTAGTTAACATGCAGACCGTCTTCCCACCATCCACTTCATATCATCTTCTCTGCTCCGTTTCCTTTTTACAGGCGTTCAGGAAGTTTGAGGAGATGAACGTCAAATTGGCGGAGCAGCTTCGGAAGCTGACAAAACAGGTTGTTCAAATCATTCATCTCTTTCTGCTCCATCAGACTCACCAGTTTGAAAGAAAATGCATCAGTGTCATTACCGGTTTCACCCTCATCACCTACAATTTAAATGTGATTAGAAATATTTCACAGATGGTTTCATTTCTAGATGATCATCACCAAACAGTGAAAAGCTTTCAAATTTATTTTATTGTTTATGTAAATGTTTCAGATTTTAACCATTTTCTAATTTCCATCTGTTGTCCCTTTGATGTCATTTGTCACAATAATCCTAAAAAATCACAACATAAATACATAAAATTACATAATGTAGTTGAAATCATTTATAAAGGAATCGTCCTTTTTGATCTGTGTGTATGTACTCACATACTGCAGAAATGAACAATCAACAGCTTAAATCTTGAATCTTGGTCGCTGGAGAACCTTAAAAATCCAATCCACGTTATTTATAAAGCACATTTTAAAAAGAAAGACATGACTCCAAAGTGCTGTACATCAACAATCATCAATATTGATTAATAAAATAAAAGGATCAAATAAATAAATAAAAATATAAAAACAATAATCAAGTGCTTCTCTGTTTAATTCCACCAGCTAATAAAAAACAATAAAAAGAAGTGAAAAGATAAACTAAACAAAGAGACAATGAATAAAAAGACACAGAGGACCACACAACTCATGCAGTGTTAAAAGCCTGAGAAAAAAACTGGGTCTTTAGATGAGACTTGAAGCTCTCTACTGTGGAGGCAGATCGGACATGGAGGGCCAGAGCGTTCCGAAGTCTGANCGGACATGGAGGGCCAGAGCGTTCCGAAGCCTGAGGCCGACTACAGAGAAAGCCCTGTCCCCTCTAGTTTTAAGACTGGTGTCCGCAAAACCACCTCCTGATCAGTGCAGAGGAAACCAAGGAGATGGTGGTGGATTTCCACAGACGCCGGTCTGCTGTCCTCACCGGTGAACAGAAATTAAAAACGTGGACTCTTGTAAGTANTGGTGGATTTCCACAGACGCCGGTCTGCTCTCACCGGTGAACAGAAATTGAGAGAGTGGACTCT
>CM047976.1:35658682-35676221 GCA_026261665.1 Melanotaenia duboulayi
TTGGAAAAGTTTTTCATTTAAACATAAAAATGAAACCTCACGTGGGAATTACATTTATTATTTTTGGCCCCTGGGCCGTATGTTTGACACCCCTGCGTTAGATAAATGTAGGATGAACTGAGTAAACGTCTGTGTGCTGTGTGATGTTCTTCATCACTGTCTGCGATTCTGATCTCAGACCTGCAGCGATGACGACGTCGGCCCGGATCTCTCGTAGTTTCTCCTCCGTCACCGTCGTCCAGTCCAACTCTTCCACGCTGACGACGGGAGACGAGTCGTTGCTCAGTCCGTTAAGGTGGACGTTGTCTCTGAGTTTCTGCAGGACCGTGGGGTGAAAGTCACTGAAAACGAATCTGTGTGGACTGCACGAGCGACAGACGGTGATGCCGGTCAAGCCCACGCCGCTGCCCAGCTCCAGAACTGACCTGCAGGTAGAAACAGGCTCGTGAAAGGCCGATCGTAAAAAAATCCACAAGATTTCAGTAGTTCCTGAAACTGTTTTCCCTTCTAATAAATAATAAACTGCAGACGTGGATGATCAGGATCATGAAAGCATAAAACCAAGCATGGTTTCAACATGGCGTGGGCTCCTGTGGGAAGACAGGTTGGTACCATTGGGTTACACAAACAGCTGCAGGGTTTCTGACGTGCTGCCATGCGCTAATATACATGCAGGTACTTGCAACTAGTGAAGTCGCAGTGCAGGCCTGGAGATGAGGCTCCCCGAAAGCCCCGGTGTAATTCCAGGCCTGCCTACTCAGAATACTGGATCCATTTTTGACTTAGAAATGACTACAGTGCCAGTAGTACAGCTTGTTTAGCTCCGTGATGGAATTGAAGTTCTCAGCATCTTCACCTCCCTGGAGAAGTTTAAAAAACAGGATTTCTGTCTGGTTTTCAGCTGGATGAAGACACGTTTTCCTACATCTGCTGGTTGGAGTGTGCCTGCCTACGTGTGCACATTGTGGTGAAACTGTGTGTAAAACAGAAATCATTGGTGTAAATAAGATCAGACTATTTAGCTTTAAGGACAAAGTATAAATGGGAAATACAGGACACTTCAGTTTAGGCCAGAGGTTGCATCATGTAGTTGGTAAGTGAAGCCGTTTTTATCTCAGCTTTATAGAACAGAGTTCATTTTCACATATCGTCCATCTCATGTTAGAAATATAATTTTACATTTACAACTATGAACAGAAGCTGGAATTTTAAAGATTTAATCGCAATCAGATTTTTGTGTGTAAAAAGTTCAGACTTCATGTAGAATGATGGACTCCAGATAGTTTGGAAAATCCGCGTACCTGCCAGTAAAGACCTGCTGGTGATCCAGAGCCCACTCGGCCAGGTACAGAGCAGCTTCCCAGGTCACCAGCCCGGTGGTTCCCTCTGAGATCAGAGCCACGCTTTCCAGCAGGCTGACGGCGTCGCCGCTGGGCTGCAACAAACACATTCATTCATCGCTTTCAGTCATCGTTCTGAACAAGAATCATTTGTTTGAACAAATCAAAGCTCCGGCTGTAGCTTGATCCATATATTAATGCTTGGTACCAGTAAGTAGCTCTTGTAGCACTCCGTGGCCTCCTCGGCTCCGAGCACCTCGGCCAGAGCGTCATACAGCTGGTCCAGCGGATCACAGTCTGCAGCTTCCTGCTGCAGACACAAAAGTTTTATTCTGTTCAAGGCGACAACATCTGGAAGCTGATTTAAACAAATAGGCTAAGAAATAAATCCTGACCCGTCTGATGAGCTCAGAGAGGAACAGCCTCCTGTATCTGACCGATGGTGGAAACTTCCGACACAGAGGATGAAGACACGTCTGTGGGGAAAAAAAACAAAAACTTCTGGCTTATTTCTCATCAGTTTAATGATTACAACCAGCTGATCGGTTTGTTGGAGCAACTCACCTGCTGCAGTAGCTCTGAGATGAGGTCTGATGACTTGTTCCTCTGCAGCTCGTTTTCCACAAGCTGTCAGTCAGAGACGATTCAGTGGTTGTTACGACGTTATGTCCTGATCTTTAACCTGTATGTTTTCTGGTTACAAGCTTCCCATTTTGTTTGTTTGCTCTACATTTGATCCGCAGCTACCCGAGAACAACCACCATCTTTTTTCACTCTGGATTGAATTACCTTCTTTGCATTGACAGCTGTTTCTGCCCATGTTTCCTGACAGATGTTTTTTTTTTTTTTTTTTATCATTTTAAGTTCATCTTTTCCCCTTCAGTGAGTAATCCCATAATTTCTCTACTTGGTCTGAATTTATTAAAAATTTCATGTAATATTTTTAAAATGCTTTAAAATGCCAAAATTATCAACTAATAAATAAATATGATGAAATCTGATGTCTTTTTAAATTTTTTTAAATGTATTTTTATTCATGTTTTAGTGTCTAACAATTTACAAAACAATGCAAAAAAGTTCAAATATATTTGTAGGACATTTTCTGAGCCTTTTAAACATAACATTGCCCCTCCACCTCCAACCAACCAACCTCATATAGCTCATTTAGCTCCTTCTTCAGCCAACGGTAATCTCTTTATTACTTGCATGTGTGGTTTAAAATGAAATTGATTATTTATTATATAATTTTAAATTTTAATTAAATGGATCAATTAAATGCAGCTGGTTATGTGACTTCCTGACCAACACAGGAGGTGGCGAGGCTCGAAAGCCATCCTTTAAGTTTGCTGATAACACAATCATCATGGGCCAAATTACAAACAGACGAGGTGTGGTGGAAATACCGGCCAGCTGGTGCCAGAACAGTCAGTGAAACTAAAAAGATAATGATGGACTTCAAGAGACAGCAGGCTTTGCTACCTGCTGCCACCTGGTACAGGAGCCTGACTGCACTGAAAGAAAGATACTTTCAGGCTGTCAGACTCCTTAATATGACATAAACGTGCTGACAGAAGACATACACCAGGGGTGCCCAAGTCCAGTCCTCGAGAGCTACAACTTTTAGATGCATCCCATCTCCAAAACACCTGAATCAAATGACTGAATTCCCTCATCCGCATGTCATTCAGCTCTGCTGAGGCCTGGCAACGAGACATTCATTTGATTCATGTGTGTTGCAGAAGGGATGCTTCTATAAATTGTAAAATGGTAGCTCTCGAGGACTGGACACTTATCAGAGCAGTGATCACCAGCTCCAGTCCTCGAGATCTAACCATCCCGCAGGTTTCATTGTTTCCCTGATGTAACACACCTGACTCAAACAATAGCTTAAGATGCTGGCGCAGAAGTTGGTAAATTGTAGGAGAACATTTTCATTTGGATCTAGTGTGTTTTACAAGGAAAATCCTGAAATCTACAGGATGGTAGATATCGAGGACCGGAGTTGGTGACCACTCGGGGAGGCTTGGGAATGACTGTTTCTGTTTTTTTATTCTTTCCGCGAATTTCTCTTCGTGTAGCGTTTACTCACAATCCAGGGAAACGAAGTCAGGCGGTTCATGGCGAAAAACGAGGCCCGCAATTCTTTTAAGATATCTACATACTTCAGAGATTTTGGCTCTGAAAGCGCCATCTTCCACGTGAGTTTGTTTACTTCCGGCTTACCTAGACTCTACCGCGACAGTCTCTCGCTAGAGCTACTGGGTAATGTAGTTTCTGTCAAGTTATTCGCTACAACCAGAAATACCAAAAAATTCACAATGACGAAAATAAATAAAACAAACCACCTTTTTTCAAAATATTCAGAGTCAAAATTGGTGCCGGAGTAGTTTCCAAGGTACAAATAGAAAAATAGTCGATTTATTTAAGTCTCAGGTTTTGTTGTTTTTTTTTCGGGGTGGGGGGTCTGTTGCTTTTCTCGCGCTCTTTTCTTGCTGTCTCACTGTAAGAGAAGATAAATATCTTTACAGTTAGGCCAACACCTCATTAACAGCTGCAGTAGGGCTTACTGGTGAGTTCCACTAATGTTCTTCTCATTTTATATTTTCGTTCCTTTATCATGGCATTATATTCAAAATGCATATTTTTTATTTATTTTTTATTTTTTTTCTGGGAATACAAGAGTACTGCAAAATAAGTCACTTTTAATGCATACACAGTCAAATAAACAGTTAAATAAACCTCAATAATATCAGTATAATTGTTGAGGAAATAACCGCTGCCAAACATTTGTAGACAACTGCGTTTTGAAAGGGTATATGCGTCTAAACAGACTTCATTTGCACCTAGAGGCTCAATGCAAAAATTAATTAGTGTGTATGATATTTTAGTTTTATGTTGTACAGTTTGTGTGCAGAGAAAAGCTGACAAACATAGTTGACTTAGTTACATTAATTATTTTGGTGGAGGATCACGGGTGTTCAGCTTTGTCTTGCTCCATTGTCCTTAACACACAATGTTTGTTTGTTTGCTTATTTATTTATTTATTACTTCAATTAACACAATAATTGAATACAAATTTATTTATATTTATTAGTCATTTGCAGTATATTTGAATCGATTTTCATTCATTCATTCATTCATTCATTTAGACTTCGCTAAACAGTCGGAATGTGTGTTTCTCACATCCATGTGTGTTTCTCACCGGAGCGTTTAGGGAATGGACTGTCAACAAAGAAAATGGCGGCGTTCCTTACTAGCTAAAGTCCACTCGGCATTTTAAATGGAAGGTTAAAGCTTGTACTCATCTCAAGGAGGCATATTTTTGTATTTTTTAAAACTCCAGTCTCCTTTTCATACTGTTGTTAGTAAGTTTAACCGGCCCGCTGCTTTTAAGGTGATTCAGAGATTTAATTTAGTTTAGTTTTTCAACTCTTTGTCGACAGACTGGATTGAGCTTCAAGCAGGTTGTGGACAGAGTAAATCTTTGTTATATTATCAGTTTCATGTAAATGTTTGAATTTTATACATTATGGTGGTTATTCCCCTCTTTATAATGCAAAACCATAGCTAACACCATAGCCAACCTAATTTGTAGTCCTGGCTTGTTAACGGAAATCACAGCCGCTAAAATCAATGACATTCATGCTCCGGGCTCTTTGTGTTGCCATAACAACACGCCTCGGACTCGATATTTGAAGGGCATGAAAGGAGGCCAACCATTTACTCCGGACACATTTCCAAACTCCGTGAGTTTAACTGTTTTTCTTCGACTGTGGTCATTTGTAGATTCGCTCCTAACACCTGGATTTGTTTTTGTGAACGTCAAGAAGCCAGTCTTTGATTCGGCAAGTCTGATTTGTTCTATTATGATCCTTTTTATATATGTGGCCTTTGAGGTTTGTTGGTAAACGCTTACTTATGATGGTCTGCAGACAGAAAACATGAGGCAAACGTCACACGTATTTGACCTTAAAGTTAACGGTGGCATCACTAAATGAAGAAAAAATCAGATTTCTGTCACCAGTAATCCAAAAATGTGGAACAAATATTTAAATGTCTGAACCATGTGTTGGTATATTTGTTAACTTTTTTCCTGTAGTGTAATCCAGAAGTTTCTAAGTGTTTCACATAGAAATGGGTAGATGAAGCTTTTGAGACTTCTTCCAAGTTGTTAAAAGAAAACAAAATTTGATGCATCAAATTCACAAAATCAATTAATTCAGTCTTAAGCAGTCACGTATTCATTCTGAGAATCATTGTCCAATTATGAAAATATTACATTTTTAAATATAAATTTACTAATAAAATGTGTTAACCTGTCCCTACTTCGTTACTTGGAACGTGATTTAGATTAATATGACAGGTTTGTGTTGGGAAGTTAGGTGACAGACATTTCAACATCAGTGTTTTAGAGTTATGACCTTTTAATATTACACACAATGATCTTCATGGTTAGGAGACCATATAAATATATATATTTTTTCTAAAATAAAACACCTACCTTTGTGGGTGAAACCAGGTCAAAACAATCCCTTACATGTGATTGTTTTAATTGCATTTTCCATTATTATAGATCTATGACAGATAAAGGTCTCACAATGAATGAAACGGCACCAAAGATTTAAATCCATAATCTCATTGGTGGTGTTTCATTGTGATGTGTGAAGCCTCCAACGTCTCTGGTCACCTGAACACAGATATTCGATACAAGCCTTGACAGAATGACATAAGCTTCGGAGACTCTATGTAAAAATGTCACATCTCTAGTTTCAAGGTAAACTGTCAGTTAATGGAAATAAAATAAAAAGTTTATCGATTGCCAAAAATATATCTTTGTTATGCTTTATAAAAACTCAGGTACTTTTATTCTGATGTTTTTCACAAAACTAGAAAATATTTTAGGACAAACCATTTTTAATTAAATCTGTAGACTTATCTTGGCTTATTTACTGAGTGTTTTGGATTTAACAACCTAATCATGGCCCTGCAGGTCTTTTTCTGAGAGGAGTTTCACCTTCTCAGATTTATAAAAATCAAGTCTGATCACAATTAAACTGAGTTTAACAGTAAGTTGTGATCTCAATGTGTGAACTTTAAACTGTTGTTTGTCCTTATAGCTGTAGGCATCATGGTGCTGAAGATCTTCTTCCCGCAGTGCTGTAACCGGGCAGACAGCGGTCTACTGGTGGGTCGCTGGATCTCCGGTCATGATTCGGCTGTGGTGCTGGCGGTAATCCACTACCCGTTCATCCCTGGACAGGTCAAACAGTATATCCAGCAGGTTGGTTCATCAGCAAAATCCTTATAGATCGGATCAGTCTCTATATGAAGTCATCAGTCTAGCAGGTGTCACCGCTGTACACCGCTGGATCAGAAACATCTGACCTCAGTGACTTGGAGTTGAGTTTATAGGTTTTTTGAGACATACTGAGTAAGTTAGATTGGATTCAGATAAAAGGGGAGAGTAGCTCTGATTTATATTTGAACTACAAGCCTCCACCCACTGATTTCTGAGTTGTTAAATGAGTTTTTGCCCACAGACCTTTTCTATATCCGGATAAAAAAAAACGCTGATAGAGCTGATTGCATCTTCATCTGTTTCTACAACATAAACATTGAAATTCCTCATCACTTTTCTCTTCGTCTTTTCCTCCAAGATGCAGGCTGAGAGCGGGGTGGAGCTGTCAGTGCTGGGATCCTGGAGTTTACCCAAAGAGGGTCAGGAGGGCATGGAGAGTTTCCTCAGAGACCTGAGCACCATCTTTCCCCAGAAACGCTGGCTTCAGATCAGCCGCCAGATGGGAAAGATGGGCTTCACCTGCCAGGTGCTCAGCCGTGATCAAGGTAAGAGCCTTGAGCTGACGAGGGCTTTATGTGTAACCTGGAAAATACTCCCTCAGTTTCTTTTCTTCCTGATTCCAGGTGGAGAAGCAGCTCAGCCAGAAGCAAAGAAGAAGAATGAGGAAGAGGAGGATGAAGGTGACAGAGAAGATGAGGAGAAGGTAATCTTTGTCCACTACGAGCAGAGGAAGGTGATGCTGTCTCAGCTTCATCCCATTGAGAGCGGAGACCCTGACAACAAAGCTGAGCCTCCATCTGAGCTGAAACAGGTACTAAATGGAGCCGCAAGTTCGATTCCCACTTGCTGCAGGCTGATTTTCACTTCCATCTCTCCTCTTCTTCACGTGAAGGTGTTCCAGACGGTGGCCAGCAGTCAGCCGCTCTTCTTCCTGGACAAATACGATGACGCGCCGCTGAAGTCGACTCACTGGCAGTCTGAAGGCCGAGAGGCCAGCATCATCGTGGAGCTGCTGAAGCAGGCGTCGGTGCCGCTCTGCCTCCTGGTCCACTGGCTGCTCTCCATGTGGACGTGGATCTGTGACATCCGGTGAGACGAATGACACTTCAGCTGGTTTTTCTCAGATCTGTCACGTTACAGCAGAAAATTCAGGCTGATTTTATTTATTTTTATTTTCTCATTAACCATAAGATCGTCTTCACATGTCTTTTTTTCCCAGAGCAGAAGTCAATCACTCAGATTACTTTCACATGTTCTCTAAGAACATTAAAATTAAGATTAAGAATCTTAAAATGATCTACAACTCATTATAGATCATTTTGGATGGATGAGTTAATGATAAATGAACTCATCCATCCATTAAAGAATGAATAAATCAGTCATTCTAATCATTTTAAAAAGATTTCTGCAGAACAGATATTACATAACTGAGCTCAAATGTTTGACCTTTTTTTCTTGAAACTTGTTGACAATCTGAAGCAGAAAAAGCTTCATTTTTCCAGTTTCCAGCAGCACCACCTGATGGTTAGTTTGAGCTTTGAGAAGAGGTGGAATATATATTATCTCCTTATGGCCTAAATGTATTTATAATTGTATAAAAACAAAAGAAAGTAAAAAACAAAATAAGGACGAAAACATCAACAAAAAAGATTAGTATAAGATAATAAAGTTAATATTTAACGAATGAATAACAAGAAATAGTTCAATACTATAAAATTTGGGGTTTGAACTGTGTTTGGTTGGTCTTTCTCAGTCAGAAACTCAGTCTTTCAGCTGAGTTTCTCCTCGTCTTTTTGGTATGCTGCATGTTAGGATTGCTGCTTCCTAGTGGCTGCAAACAGCGTCTGTACTATGCGCACCTGTACACACCTGTTCGGGGGCTGTATGATAAAAAGGTTAAATGATTGTAGCCATAAATGTTCCTCCTGTTTCTGATCAGTTGTCTGTTTTCATGTCCAGAATCTTCAGTCTTTTCCCGCTGCGATTTCTGTCCTCCAAACTGTCCACATGCGTCCAGCTCAGCTACAGAACCGAACACATGAAGACGCTCAGCTCGCCGAAAGCAGCTGCCAATCACACAGAGTTCATGAGGTGGGTTCAGGGTTCGGGGTTTTCTGTGCATGACAATAACGCATGTGACGACTGTTCCTTCACATCTGTCCTTCTCTGCCGGCAGGAAAGCCAACATCCTGGTGTCGTTCCTGGTGGACGTGGCGCTCGGCGTGCTGCTCATGTCGTGGCTCTACAGAGACGACCACATCGCCATGCTGGCCAACACTCTGGTGCCTGTAGCTGACGTAAGAGTCCCTCTGAGATCACACCACACGGATGAGATGGAGGAGGACATAAGGTGTAAGACCGAGCGATTTTCTTCCACTTAATTCCTTCTCCTTTTCCTCAGCACGTGGCTAAAGAGCTGGAGGAGCTGCTGCAGTGGCTGATGGGAGCACCTGCAGGCCTGAAGATGAACCGGGCTCTGGACCAGGTTCTGGGTCGCTTCTTCCTGTACCACATCCACCTCTGGATCAGTGAGTCGCAGCAAAAACAAAATCATGCTAAACGTTTCTCCCACCAGATGTTGAGACTTCAACATGTTTCCCCCCAGGCTACATCCACCTGATGTCTCCCTTCATCGAGGGGATCCTGTGGTACGGAGGTCTGTCAGCCTGCCTCGGCCTGACCTTTGCCCTCTCTTTGCTGTCCGACATGGTGGCTCTGCTCACCTTCCACATCTACTGCTTCTACGTCTACGGAGCCAGGTAGGCCTCATTTATTCTACGAATGTCCATGTTTTTCACCGCTGTGAGGCACAGAAGAGTTTTTATTGCTTCACCCAGAAACATGTGCTGTGAAAATGGTTTCATGGTGTGGTATGGTGCATATTACATGATTTGCAGAGCTACTTCTAATCCACACAGAAATCAAGAAATTTGAACATGAAGTAACTTGACACAATAACACAGTTCACACAGTTTACACAGATTTTTACTCTCATCTGAACAGATTTCATCATTTACAGTTTCAAGAAGGCTCCTGCACATTTAAACGTGTGCGTGGATCAACTTGCATGGAGTTGTGAGACACATATCGCTCTTCCTGANTGGAGTTGTGAGACACATATCGCTCTTCCAGACTCCTTACTCTTACAAATACGTGGTGCGTTTAAATGCTGGTGGAAAGCTGGATTATTTGGATTTCAGTCTGACTGAAGTGTGATTTTTCATCTGTAGGGATGCTTTCTGTGGCAGATATCAACACTGGGCAAAATAAGTGTTCGCCTGGATTTAACTAGGTAGGAGCCTCCTATTGGATAATCACTGTGTGGACTATTACTTCTCAGCTGTTTAACCCAAGTTTAACACAAGTTGTTTAACCCCAACTAAAGCAGTCAGTAGCTTCTCGGTTCTTAAACAACCATGTGGAAAGACACATTTTGTGGTCGTGGAAAATATGTTAGTCTGTTAAAGAAGGATCAAATCGTTGGCATTAAGTAGAGAAAAAATCTAAGGAGATGCAGAATCTACTAAAACTGGGTTAAAAACTGCCCAATGCCATAAGAAAAACACTAATCAGGAAGGCTAACTGGAGAAAAAGGCTTCAATTTGCTAGGAAGCATAAAGATTGGAGCAATAGAAGAAGGTCATGAGGTCGGATGAGTCCAGATTTACTCTGTTGCAGAGTGATGGGAGCATCAGGGTAAGAAGAGAGGCAGATGAGGTGATGCAGCCATCATGCCTACTGTACAAGACTGTGGGGGCAGTCTAGGATCTGGGTGTTGCTGCAGTTGGTCAGGTCTAGGTTCAGGCTTTGTGCAGTGGCCAGACTCTCCCAGAATCAACACAAGATCTTAGTGGAAAACAAGCAGCACTGGATGGAAATAAATCTTGTAACATAGCAGAAGCTTATTGAAACAATGACACAGAGAATGCTGCTGGAATCAAAGCTAAAAGTAGTCCAACCAGATATTAGTGTAACCTTTTTTTTTGGCCAGGCGGTGTATACATAAAGTTTCTAACAGTATAGTAGAACAGCTCTATTTTGACAACATGCTGAGAAGCACAAACACCACAGAACCTGATTTGCAAGGGACCGTGCATTCAGAGGCGAGGTGAGGCATGCTGCTGCCGCACCTCGGATTTCTACTCTGTATTTGATTGAGAAATTCATAATTTTAGCAACTTGTTCTTGCCAGCTTGTAAATAACTCTCTAGACCCAGACTGGGGCCCGCACATTGGTGACAATTTTTCTGCTGAGAATAAAATATGGGTTGATGAGACAGTTTTAAGCATTTTGATATTTCTGTCTGTAACTTCAAGCTGTTTTAACCCTGTGTGTTCAAACAGCTGTGCAAACTAGCTTCAAGTGTCTGCTAATAAATGGTATGGAAATTACCTGTGCAGCACAAAGAGAAAATGTATGGCTTTATCTCAAATACAAGGAATAAAATGATACAACTGACCCGATAGTCGGGGTCAGTTGTAACATGCGTTGAGGTGAAATGTAACATTATGAAATAAGGACCATGACAATGACTAAAGATATTGAAAGCTTTTTATTCTGTGTTTCTCTAGCTGTGTTTGTCTCTAGGCAATTCCTTTTCACATACAGACTAAGGACTAAACTGAACATGTGAATTAGATGATTCCTGTCCCCGGTCTCCCTATTTTGTTTTTATTAATATTTTACACAGCATCCCAACTCATTTGGAGCTGAAGTTGTATTTCTACTCAAGACTTTGAGCCCACCCCTGTAAGACTGTGTTGTGTCCTTTTCTGGGGCGGAAAAGGAGGAGTTGAGTGCAGTTTGTGAAGCGGGAGAAGCCGTGGTGTCGTCCTCCTGTGATCTTATGCTGACACACACATTCATGTGCTGTTAAATCCTGATGGAGATGAAAAGAAAAGTGTTTGTTGTTGGTTTTCCTAAATGAGCACCAACTGTTTGCCTGTGTTGCAGTTTTTTAATTCATTGATCCTGGTTCAGTGTGGAGGAATATCAGCTTAGATAAAAGTGTTGGAGAAACCATTAATTGAATTATGCATTTGCTCTAAAAATAGCTCTCCCTCCCCTGTGGTGGCCAATGAAATATTTCTAACATCCCTTGTTGCATATTTATGCTCCATCAGCTCCAGAAGCATGGCCAAGTGTGTTTTAGATTCACTTTGAGAGGCTTTGTCAGAGTATTTTATTCAGCCTAAAAATACCTCCTGCTGTGATGGCAGCTCAGGAGGAGATGAAGGATGAAGAATCACTCCTCCTCACAAATGTTCCTCCCTCTGCCTTCAGGCAGCCTCATGTAGAAAGAGCTTATCAGGACTAATGGTTTTTGGAAACTGGTGGGTTTTTGGAGTGTTTTTGCAGCACTTGCCTCCAGGACAGACAGAAATATTCACAATTCTGAGGATATCCAGTCTGTCCTCGCTACTGCTGCATCTTTAGCTATGATCCACATTTTACTGATGTGTCTGATTAAAAAATTAAAAGGCATCAAAAGGAAATCGTGAGCTTCTCCTCTCTGATAAAAATTTAACCAGTAACAAAAACAGCCTCCAGAGAAGCAGCTGATATAATAAATGAGGTAGTGCAGCTTCAAGTCAATAGAAAATCTGTTTATTTACACTAATTCCTGGTTTTCAAGAGATTTCAGGTGGAAGAAGCTTTTTTTTATTATTTCTAATTAACACAAATATCTAACCAGCCAATCACATGGTAGCATGTAGTCATGTAGACATGGTGAAGACGACTTGCTGAAGTTCAAACTGAGCATCAGAATGAGGAAGAAAAGGATTTAAATGACTTTGAATGTAGCATGGCTGTTAATACGAGTGTCTTGTTGATGTCAGAGGTGAGAGTAGAATGGGCAAACTGGTTGGAGACGATAAAAAAGCAACAGGAAGTGAAATCAGTACTGGTTCCTACCAAGGAGAACGCAGAATGGCATCTCTGAACACACAACACGTCCAGCCTTGAATTAGATGGTCTACAGCAGCAGAAGACACACCGGGTGCCTCCTGTCAGCTAAGAACAGGAAACTGAGGCTACAATTCCCACACACTCACCAACACTGGACAATAGAAGATGGAGAAACGTTGCTGGTCTGATGAGTCTCCATTTCAGCTCCACATTCAGATGCTAGGCTCAGAATTTGGTGGAAACATCATGAAAACATGGATCCATCCTGCCTTGGATCAACACTTCAGGCTGCTGGTGGTGTAATGGTGGGGGGGATATTTTCTTAGCCCACTTTGGGTCCCTTTGTACCAAGGTGGCCTGGTTCAACCACCACAGCCACTGTTGCTGCTCAGTCCCTATTCTTAAAAAGTAGCTCTATTTAAGAATAGGAATAGGGGCCAGCCATGTTAATGTACATTTTCACAGAAATATGCAACTTATAGCCAATGACAATGATTTCCAACTTCAGTTCCTTGGTAGGTAGATGGACTTAAAACAGTAAAGTACAACAACAACTTATAATAACCTAATACAGGGACTGAAACAAGACATGAGATAGAAACAGCATATTTTTACATCAGATGGTTGCAAACTAAAAGGCTTCTGGTTAATGTGTCTTTATATTTCCAATAATACCACACAACAACAATTCCAGCAATAATAACGGACATAATGAGAAACAGTTGTTGGTGTGTTTTAACTGCTTCTTAAGTCTCATTTTAATGATGAATAATCATTGATTTCCTGAAAAAATGTTTAGAGAGAGTACTTTCACGCAATATAGGAATGAAGAAGCTTCTTTTTGAAATATGTATTTTTTTGTGTGTTGGTTTAAAATGAACTACTTGCAATGGTTTAACAAGGTGAAATTATTTAAATGTGTATTGTGATATAGTACTGAAAAGTTCAGATGGAAATTTAACAGGAAGTGGAAAAATATTATTTTAACTTTGGAGAAGGGGTGGGATTTAATAAGTTTTACTTCTTCCCGCCCCTTTTCGAGCATGATCTTTGTTTCATTTTTCTTTTGTATTTGGAATTTTCATGGCTGTACATGTGTTTTGTATGTGCTCGAAATAAACTACTACTACTACTACTAAAATAACTGGCAGATTATTCTAGGAATGAATGATGGTCAGAGATTCTGATGAGGAAGATGATTTCCGGTCAGCAGAGTGAGCGTGGCTGCATCTGACCTCAGATCTGATGAATCGTGACGGCTGGACCAGTCTGACCGGCGTGTTTATGCTTGTGTCCGTC
Source organism: Melanotaenia duboulayi (assembly GCA_026261665.1). Lineage (NCBI taxonomy): Eukaryota > Metazoa > Chordata > Actinopteri > Atheriniformes > Melanotaeniidae > Melanotaenia > Melanotaenia duboulayi. The sequence goes on from CM047976.1 coordinate 35,672,532, forward strand.
AGGCTGTACTGTCTGAAGATCTACGGCCTCTCGTCTCTCTGGAGGCTCTTCCGGGGGAAGAAGTGGAACGTCCTGCGACAGAGAGTGGACTCCTGCTCCTACGACCTGGACCAGGTGACCCCCACAGAAATCACTGTTTTTCTTACCAGGCAGTCACACGTGAGGCTGAAGCTTCCATGTTGTCCGTGAATGTGTTAATGGCTGTTTGACTACGGGAAAAGCCTTTGCTTCCATCTGATCCTTGGATCATCTCAGTGAGAGGAAAGTTGGTGGAAATTCAGTTTACTGTTTGTTTATGACGTTCCAGCTCTTCATCGGTACGCTGCTGTTCACCATCCTGCTGTTCCTGCTGCCCACCACCGCCCTCTACTACCTGGTCTTCACTCTGGTGAGTCCAGGTGTCCATCTTATTCTTTCTGAGTTCTGGGGATTTTCTTTGTAACGTTTTTGTGTTGGTTGCAGCTGCGGCTGGTGGTTGTGCTGTTCCAGGGCGTCCTCCATCTCAGCGTGGACTTCATCAACTCCTTCCCTCTGTTCGCCATGGGGCTACGTGTCTGTCGGTCCTACAGACTGGCAGGTAGGCCGTCTTTACCTCAACTTCCTTGTAGAGTCTTTTATGGGAGTTAATTATTCCTGCAGGTTAAAACATCTTCTTTATTTTCGGCCTGAGTGAACAACACAGGAACTAAATGAGGGCTGAGAGAGCACCTTTCCACCACCTCAAATTTCTCAACATGGGACCAATCCAATTTTGTTTTTGTTTTTTTTAACAACTTAACTTCCTGCCGTCTTAATTAGAATTGGGTCAGATCCGCAGAGGGAGCTTTCATGGCCCTGTGTTTACAAATTGTAAGATATATGCAGGTTTAAGCCAAACAAAATATGCTGATGGAGAATCAGTTCAGGAAATATTTCCACTAGAACATGTATATATAAATAATAAATAATTTAGTTCTTTACTCTGTGTTACTAGTTCAGACACAGCGTTGCCTACACCTGCACCTAGTCTGATGGGTAATGAGCTGTGTTTGCTACTTCAGCATATCACTGATTTAAATAGATTCTGGTCTGGAAACATAAAAAGGCAAGATGGCAACTTGAAATCTGTGAACAGCCAAACTTTCAAGATCATTCTGGAAGTCTTCTTGCTAAAATGCTGTAATCCTGTGTGATAATGCGACTCACGAAGGAGATGAAGGAAGAAGTGGGAATCTCCAGCTTGGGTTGTTTTGCTCATAGCTGCAGCTTGTTTAGCATGATGGGTTCATTTCACAGCGCAGCATTAGCCATGCTAACCCTAATGCACGTAAGAGTGGGCCTTCTGGATAAATAAACAACTGGTGAAAGTTGTCTGTTACGTGTTGACACAAAAGCAAACCTTCTGAAAGCTGGAGAATTATTGATCAACACCACTTTTTACTGGGAACTTATGGACAGAACTTTAAGTATGAATAAACTGTATAAAATTGTTGCGTATGTTCACACAGAGGGTGTAAAGTTCAGGGTCCTGTGTGAAGAGCCGGGCACCGCCCTTCACCTGCTGATGGAGGTAAGAGGTCACACTCCACAATCCATGCAAATGTTGCTACAGCATCTCCTGATTAAAGTTTATAAAAGAATCCGAGTTAATGTGCTTCTTCCTCTTCCTCAGATCAACCCTCTGAAGTGCAGCACCGTGCTTCAGACCTACCGCACCCCGACCTACAGCTGCTACCCCAGAGACTCATGGACCGCCCTGGTCAAGAAGCTGTTTGTCGGGGAGCTGATTTACCCCTGGAGACACAAAACCCACCAAGACTAACTGAGAATGAACCGGGAATGTGATCAAGAAGAAGAAAAGGAGGAGAGACGAGGGGGGGGGGCGCTGATGAATAATAAGACTGGAAACGGACATGAAGACGATCTTCTGCCGTGTTGAATGGAAACGACGTCGAAGTGAAGCTGTCGGGAAGTTTTCTAATCGACTTTGAGATGAATGAAAAATCAGAGGGAACTTGAAAGCAGCAAGTCGTCACATCCAGACTTTCTGTTCACAGCTGAGGTGAATTCCATCCTCCGTGCTCCATCACTCCATGTTCATTATTCCGATCTTTGTTCAGCAGCTCACTCCCACCAACGTTACATTTTTAACACCACCAGTGTCATCTCTGGGAAAACTGAGGTGTTTTCCTGTCTGCTACGTTAACATACCTTGAACCAAGAATGGTTTAAAGTGTGTTTAAAAGCTGCTGCTAACAGATATGCTGAAATACACAGAAGTCAGTTTCTATTTTGTTTCTATTGTTTTTTAGAGTGTAAAACCNCACAGAAGTCAGTTTCTATTTTGTTTCTACTGTTTTTTAGAGTGTAAAACCTGTTAATGACCATTAGAATAATGTAGTCAAGGAAAAGTAACTCTCATCTGTCTTTAGGTGGTTGTCATGAAAGACATTGGCTTAGTTTCCAGTCGGTGATGAAGCAGAGCTGAACTTCTGAAAACGTTTTTTTCCTCCAGCAGGTTCAGAGTGATTAAACTGGGAATAAAAGCGACATTCCAGTTGGTTGTAACTGGTCGCCAACCAGAGATAAAACTTGAAAGAAGAATATACAAACAAACCAGAGAAAGACTGAAATTTCATTTTAAATGTAAATGACTCTATCGTGTTTGGGACTGTCGGCCATGTTTATCCTGTAGATGCAGAAACAGCTGATGGGCATTAACACAACAAACAACACGTCAAGCTAGCATATGAGCTGTTTCCATCCTACTTATTTAACACACAAATTCACGATGTGTCAGTAACCATAGATGTAAACATTCTGGTTGTTTTCTGTACAGATTCATGTTTCTTACCACGATATAAATTCCTGATGGAGCTGAATAGGTCTGATTGGTGTAACACCACACAACATGACTAACCTTCGCATTAAGAAGGAAAAACATCCCGTACTTAACTTCTGACTTACCTGTGAACTGGAAACCAGTACAGGTGGGGGACCTCGTGGTTTCATCTGGTTTGTTTCTGAGTTTTAACGTCTATAAGTTGGCGTCCACTCCTTTAACTGCTTTCCATAACAAACAACACATTAGTGAAAGTCTTACCCTGAGATCCTCTGTAGCTTTTTATCTGCTCACATCTTGTAGTCTGATGACATTTGGTGGATTGCTGTCGCTTTTCTGGAAAACCAGCTGATTGTCTTTAAGACTTATAGAGAAGGTGGACTTTCCCCTGATGTTTTGCTGCATCAGGAAAACCTCTGAGTGGACAAATTTGTTTTTATAACTTTTTATTTGTAGAATAAGTCACATGTCTAGTTTAGATGTGCAGCCTGACCTCTTTTACCCCAAATTTGAACCCAAATTTAACATTTAAGTGTGTTGATGAGACCATTCTTTATCCATACATCATATTTACAATTTCTACTCCAGTGATGTTTAAAATGTCATTTTGTAGGATTCTTAAAGTTAATTTAGAGTTTTTCAGTTTCTGATAATGATTTTAAAAATATTGACTCATCTTGCCTGAATCCCCAAATATGTTTGGCCCAGATATGGCCCAAAATTACATTTTTGTTCTGCCCAAATTTGGCCTTTACTTGCTTCATTGACTAAATGTGAATGTGATTACCAAAACTCAGTCACATGACCACCACATGTGGCCCACACGGAAATTACCATAAGGAAGGTTCCCCATATTAAGACCACTTCTG
>CM047976.1:35687179-35707765 GCA_026261665.1 Melanotaenia duboulayi
TGTTAGTAATAAATTCAGTTTTCTTGTTTCTGGTTGGTCTTCATGCTGCTATATCTATCGATACATTCATCGTTGTAGCCCTGGTCTCATTTGGTTTAGTTACAAAACAGACTTTAAATATTAAAACTGTCAATGTTGGCATTAAAACAAAATTATGTCCATGGTTGGACTGATTAGCTAAATTACAGGATCATGTACGAAGGGTTTTCTTTAGTAATTTCAAATGATTGTTTTTTTGAGGTGTTAATGCAGTCTCTCTTTATCACTGTTTCTAAAAAAGTACATTTTAACAGGAAATGCTGCTGCTGGCTGCCCATTTTCACCTATATTTAAAAAAAATGATTTACTGACAGCCTGAAGTTTTATTTTAAAGCAGATGTTCTGAATTTTTCTGATAAATCTTAAGAAAAAAATCTACCTTTATACATAGTTAGTAGCTGTATAGCAGCGGGTTTAAAGTGCAAAGTTAACTATAGAGAAATATACAAGATAAAAGACGAGAGACTACAACAGAATACAAATATGAAAATATAATTACACCTGTCTTAACGTCAATGCATTGGCTTCCCTTGTGTTTTTAAAGTTCTTTTACTGGTTTATAAATGTCTTAATGGTTCTGGACCTTGTTATCTTTCGGACTTGCTTTTACCTTATAAACCCTCGCAGACCCTGAGATTCTCTGGCACTGGTCTTCACTTCCTAAAGTCAGGACACATACCCACAGCGAGGCATCTTTTTAATATTACAGCCCCTGCATCCGGAACAACCTGCCAGAGGACCTCAGGACTGCAAAAAACGTTCATGTTTTTCTGACCTGGCTCCTCTGCTGAGCCAAGTGTTATTCTGAGTGTATGTGTGCGCATATGTATGTGTGGTGATGGTTGGAGGGAAGGCGTGTGTATGGTTAGAGGCGTGGTTGATAGGCTATTCTTTTTAATGTTTTTTAAAGTCTGTAAAGTAGTTTGTGCTACATTTTAATGAATGAAAAGTGCTTAAATAATGTTTGATTGATTGATAAAANGAAAAGTGCTTAAATAATGTTTGATTGATAAACAGATATAGACAAGGTGCAAATGAACAACAAGGTGTGAATAAATAGCATGCGATTATCAGTAAATATTTTACAGAGGGGGGGTGTAGCTCTGTCTGGTTGTGGGTGGTTATTCAGTCAGTGGGATGGTGGGGGGTTGGTGTGTTGTGATGGGAGGAGATGCAGTTAACAGCATGGGGGTAAAGCTCTTCTTGAGTTTGTTTGTTTTTGCTTTAGGTCCATGTTTACACAACACTTCCATGGAAAACCCCCAAATTTTTCCCTTTGTGTATTAAAAAAAAGTTGCATTTACACAACAGCAGTGTAAAAACTGCCTCCACGCAGACTGAAAACACAGATAGGACTGGAAACGGTGTAGTACGCATGCCAGGCCTGTAGTGGGCGGTGAAACTTTGCAGTGACACACCCAACGTTTGCACTACATCCTCATCCGACCTGAAGACATAACAATGGCTGTTAGTTATGTAGCGCAGCCTTCCCCATAACGGTTTGCTTGGAAAAGGAAAACTACTCAAGGACAAGTTTTGGTGGATAATAAGCGCATAGAAAGGAGGTATGAATATAAATTTATGGATGGGATAAAATCTACTGGAAGCCTCATGCTAGACATATAAAAGTTAAAATAGAAAAGAGTATTGTGTTGTTCTGAATAACCAGTTAGATCTTGACCTAGAAACCATATTATACCAGCCTTTCCCAAACTGGGGGTTCAAAGACAGTTTCAGGGGGTTACCAGATCATTGTAAAAAAAAAATCATATTGAGATTTTTATTAGGGATAAATATTGAATTTGAGCAAGAAGGTGCTTTGTTACAGTGGTGACCCAAATCCACCAAACACCAGTTTATTTTTCTTATTTAATGGGGGCGTCCACCATTGTTGTTATCTTGCTGTTCGCAGGTGTAAACAGGGCCTGAGTGCAAATGCAAGAATGATATGGCAGACATTATGGTCGCCAACAGATTCCAGTTCATGGTTACACAGACAGGATTCACTTTGCATTACAAAAACATTTCACTTTGGAGCCTTTTCTCAAACCTTTGCAGCTTNTTCACTTTGGAGCCTTTTCTCAAACCTTTACGGCTTTGTCCACTCAAAACTCTGTTACCGTAGAAACGAGAAGCCAAAACTCATAAAAGTTTAGCATTTTACTTTCTCAGCTTTGTTGTGTAAAGGGGATGTAAATGTCTTGTAGCTTCTCCCGGAGAGGAAGGGACAGAAAAGGGGGTTGACCAGGGTGTGAAGGGTCTCTGATGGTTCCTCTGGCTTTCTGCTGAAGTCCTCTGTGGTGTGTTGTATCTGAGTTTACGCTCACTTTTTGATGGTTTAAGATGAAGACTGTTATTGTGATCCTGGCTGATGCCAAGGATGTTGATGCATCATTGAATATCTTTTTTTTTTTTTTTTTTCTCTAATGGCTGCTTCTTTGTGCTCTCTTTTTTTGTGCAGGTATCGATTATAAAACCACCACAATCCTTTTGGATGGGAGGAGAGTGAAGCTGGAGCTTTGGTAAGAACACATCTACACCACTGCAAGAGATAAAAATACACTATTTAAGATATGATTGAGATTTGGGGGATAATTTAAGTTAAATCTGTACATTTGTGTGAGTCTCTTAAATCCAGGCCTTCACAGCGCTGTCAGTGGTGATAAATGCTCTGGCAGCACTGCCTGGGATGGGAGAAAAACTCTCAATTTATTTGCATTTATTTGATTTAATCAATCATCTTGTGCAGCAACAAGTTAAAGGTACCAGTAAAAATTTCTCTCTGAAATGTTGCTGAGCAGGAATGCATTTTGATGGAATTTAGGTAAAATAAACATGTTACACATTTCCATTTTTATTTAACAAAAACTAAGTCAAAATACAGACGCAGTGTGTAAAAAGTAGTCCACTTTTACAGAAATTAAGAGAGTCAGTTTGCTGCTCGGCAGCAATCACAGGATATCCACGGATCCTAAGGAAGTTGTAAAGGCTGAATAATTGGGATTTTTTTCCTTAAAAATAATTTAAAATGTTCTCATTTGCTGCGAGGGATAAAAGAAAGCTTCCCTATAAACAATCTGTCTCCTACATCAACAATGTCTTTGTCAAGTTTTTCTCCTTCAAAATGCGATCTCCACGGTTGCCTAACAACAACAAGGCAGCGTTTGGTATTTTATGTCAGAAAAAGGACAGCAGCATGCAGGTATGGAAGCTAGTAAAAGAAGCGGACCAGAAATAGTTTCAGAAAAACCTAAAAAAGCCTCGGCATTCTACTACAAAAAGCAAACAACCGAAAACGGAAAAAAACGAGGATCATTATTAGATAATCTTTTAAAAGGTGGAAAAGTCTGAACTGGCAAACTTTCTCCTCGGCAGGTAAGCACCGGAATTTTGCTTAATAAATTAACCAAAAAGTTTATCTTGATTATCATAGATTTTAGTCTAATTTATTTCTCGGATGTATTAGTGGAGTAAATTGGTGGCCTGTTAGTTTACAACAACAAATGTAATGATGTTTGGGCCAGGTGAATACTGTTTTTGTCCTTATAAACTTATCAAATTACTATCAATGAAGCGCGTGAAATTAGCGCAAGCGTTGCAAAGCATAGCTTGTGTGTGTGAATCATCTTCGCTCGTCATCGTGTTTGCTGGCGCTATGTTCTCCGTTCTTTATGGACTGTATAAAAGAACCGTTCTCTCACAAACTGGCAACCTATGCGAAACTCTCCGAGGGGGACTAGGTGTCAATGCTACTTATTTTGCCCATAAAAAGTCTTAAATTTGATTTTATAAAATTAAGACCTTTAAAAATGACAAGTAATCCAGAGTCTTAAAAATATGAGAGAATATAAACAAGATTTCTGCGGGGTTTTGGACATCTCTGTAAAGAATTTCCAGTTGATGTTTTGCGTTATCCTGTAAGTGAAGGGAATGAGCGGGACATTTATTCAGTGTGTTTGTGGGAGGGGGGCTATTTTCAGATATACACATCAGCAGTTTGTAGCGCATTAGCTAGTGGGCGCCTCAGTCATGGTAGTGCAAATTTAATATTAACTGGGTGGATCAACATTTGTGACATAATTTGACATCAGGTAATAGCTAAAAGACCCACTTTAGACTGCGCAATAAGCTTTTTAAAACTTGGTTCGGTGGGAGTTAAATCTTTCAAGTTGCATATGCACAGCGAGAAGCACGAAGCTGCTGCTTCGTAAACAGATGCCTGAAATTTCTCAGTTCTTTTTTAAGGTTTCGTGAGCATATCAAACACCTCATACCAACTGTCAGCACAGTGGTGGAGGGATGGTGATCTGGGCTTGTTCTACAAGTCATTGGGTGGACCATAAAATCCATATTTTTACCAAAGTTAAATGTGAAGCCATCTGTCCAGCTGCTCTCCCAAACTGACACACTTCCTCTGCATGTTGTCTTTGTTATTGAATATTAACCGAGTTTGGTGATATGTCCTGATATTTAAAACTTACAGGCTAAAAGAGGGTGAATTTCTTTTATGCACTCTTTCTGGATCATTCCAACCATTCTCTGACAAAATATGTCAGACCTCTCTTACTGCATGATCTGAATCTTCATAACTTCCCATTTTCATCTCAACCTCGTGCTTAGAAACATGCAAAAACAAATATTAATAGAAAAGTTACAGTGGTATGAAAACTTTTGCACCCAGTTGTGCAAGCATGATCACAGCTTTCCAAATAAATCCTAAATAGTTTGACATTGAAAAGGGTAAATTAGGCCAGAAAACCTGAGCTGATACCCCACAGAGATCCTGAACCTTCCTGGTTTAACACTTCCTGTGATAGAAACAGTCTGTGTTAGAAATACAGACATCTTACTGTTTTAAATTGGACACTTCTAGAGGATTCTCGTGCAAGAAAAAGTTATCCAGTAAAAATAGTTAACCCTGCTGTGCTTTGTCCCATCCATCCAATCACTGTCACGGAGAATGAGATGTAGCCAAGCCTATTGGTTGTATATCTATAACTTCCACATCTGTTTATTTTGGTCAAAGGGTAAAAGCATTTGCACCCAGGCCACACAACATCAGACAGCAAGGTGGATGTGCTCATTTTGATTCTACTGTACTTTGTTGCTCTGCTGAGATACAGCAGGTCTGTGTACTCGTCAGTTAAGACACTGCAGTGTGAGGCAAGGCCTGTTTGGTGGAAGTAGGCCAAGGAATTCAGCTCCTCGGGGGAGAACCAACGCCTCGTCCTCCCCGTGGAGAGCCAAGTTTCATGATACAGAATCCTCCTGGTTTCTGCTGCCTCAGTGTTATTCTCACTGCATTCATATGATCTGTGATCATCTCCAGCTTTCCATCTCATGACTCAAACTCTGTTGGTCTCTGAGGTGACAAAGAAACTGAGAACTTTAAGATTTAAAGTTAATTTCATCAAACCCCCAGGATGAGATGCAGGGATTTACTTTAACACAATCCCAATAAGAAAGGGTCAAAGTAAAAAGACTTGATGCACATCAGAGGAAATAGAAACGACTCCATAAATCATGTCTGATCTGACAAAGATTAAAATGATGTGAGCTAACAAACAATAAACTCGTCTACCTGACCAGGATCTTCCCAGATAAATAAATTTTCCAGATATTCCTGGAGATTAAATCTCTGGGAATTTGGATATAATTGGATGTTTTTGGCAATTTTTGTTTTTAGCTTTTATATTTCACCTATAAAACGGTTACCTGCTTTGTTGTGTGATTTTACAGTTATTTTTTTTATTCTGACATTTTGTATTAACACACAGGACATGAAATCCCACAAAAAAAAGATAAAATCGAAATAAGGAAAGTTAGATTTTTCAGTGTAAAGCTTTAAAAAATATATCAAACCATTTTTTATAACTTAGAAAGCAAATATAAATAGTGCTTTTTAAAAAAATATGTACAAATTTAGTAAACAACAAAGTTATAAACAACTATTGCTGAATTGCAATGTCTCCAGCACTTTTAAACAACAAAATGTTCACGTCACCATAAGATGCCACATAAATTCATTCATTCAGTCCATTAAGGGTCGTGGAGCTTAACAGCAACTAACAGGTGAGAGGCAGGCTACACCCTGGACAGATGACCAGTCCATCGCAGGGACAGCAGAGACACAAACAACCATTCAACTAACAACTAACCTAACATGCATGTCTTTGGACGGTGGTGGAAGCCGGAGAACCCGGAGAGAACCCACGCATACACAGAGTGAACATGGAAACTTCAAACCTCCTCCCAGCCAAGGCTCGAACCAGCGAGCTTCTTGCTGTAAGGTCACGGTGCTAACCACCACACCAGTGTGATTTCCCAAAAATATAAACAAAACAAAACAAAAAAATCCCTACCAGAGATAGAGAGGATAAAACAGGTTGGACATTTCCAGGCTGTGTTAGTCCTCCTGTCCACCAGGAGGCAGCACTTTAATCTGCTTTTGGAGGATTTTGGTCACTGCCACAACTTCCTCAGATACTAATGGTATGTTTCAGTTGTCTCGTAATTCTCAGTGTCCAAGAGTAAGCAACATCATTACCAGGCAGTTGGCGTGGGGAAAATGGATGCCTCCAAAGTAGCCAATGTATGAACATCTACAATTATGCTGTAAAAAACTAGAGTTTTAAAAATGTGTACCATGAGAATGACTAATAAACCACATATTTATGTGACATTTCACTCACAACCTCACCATAGCATTGTAATCATCGGTAACAACAACTCGCTGCTGTTGCACTAGAAACTGGACACAAAACATGTTAGAGAGAAATTTAATAAAGACAACAATAGACTACAGGTGGTACTGAGAGCAGTCATCTTTAAATCTGGACTCTCTGGGTCCTCTGAAACGAACACGGTCTCCAGTCGGAAAAACAAGGTAACTTCGTCATTTCTGGCAGAAAACAAATTAACAACTGGAATGGACGATGTTTTGCGTGGTTGATGTGGTGCGTTTTTCCAGCAATGGGAAAGCGGATGTTTATCATGACTCTGGTTTTACTTGGCTTATCAACAATATTGTAAAACTGGTATTTAAGTGGTTTGAACTGTAGACAGAAGTTGAAGTAGACACTGTGTGGCTGCACCTTGTTGCTATGCTGTCTTGAATTTGTTATAATATTTGAATGTGCTGGCGCATCTGCCGACCCCATAGATATGAAAGTAATTGGTGTCCATCTTTTTCTTGTGTATCTCCACCACAGTTGATCTTTTTCCTCCTGTCACAACAGCTTCTTGGCGTCATGACCCTAAGAGAACTAAAATTGAAGAAAGGTTGCCACTTGCCAAAAAAATAATCAATACCCTTTATTTCATTCCTAGTTTTTTACCACTTTCAGGAAATAGGCAACATCTTGAAGCCATTGAGAAATGGACGGGGCCTTTTTTAGCTTCCACTGAAGCAGAAGGTGACAATGTGCTCTCAGAGATGAAAAGGACAGAATTTTAGATGTAATCATTTAGATGTAAATGAGCCACACTTTTGGTGAGATCCAAAAATTGTGATCAAAGAGCAGCTGTCTTTTCATTCATAGAATTTCACACATGTTCTTAAAATACGTCTGCTCGCAGCAAAAGAACAGTAAATGGCCTCAATAAATTACACTGAGAAAATATTTTATCTTACACGACAACGTAAGTGTGAGTCGAGTGTTGACCTCTGCTGCTCTCCGCAGGGACACCTCGGGTCAGGGGAGGTTCTGCACCATCTTTCGCTCGTATTCCCGCGGTGCTCAGGTGAGAAACGGACAGCTTTAAATACACTGCAATAATACCAACTGCAGGAATCAAACCCACAACCTACATGTTTCTGTGTTGATCTGGTTCATCTCTCCTCAGGGGATCCTCCTGGTTTATGACATCACCAACCGCTGGTCCTTTGACGGCATCGACAGGTGGATCAGGGAGATCGATGAGGTGAGGCTCATTCGGTCTGATAAATGCTGCCCTATTGGTCATTATTCAGTCCACAAATGTTTTTGGAAAAATGCTTGATTTATTTCAACCTGTAACATATCTGTTGTAGCTGTGTGTGTGATATGTGCATGCACCACAATAAGCTAACACACTCTCCATCCATGACCCCACAAAGATAAAGAAATACTTTCTTTCCTGGAATTTGCATGTAGTTAACAGAATAAAGTGGATTTTCTGCTGGTTAAAGCAGATTTAAGACAAGCAGGCGGAACCGTCTTTGTTCTGGGAGCTGTTAGCAACATTTATTTAGTATTTTGGCATCTGTGAGTTCCTTTTTAACGTGTTGAATTTGTACAGCCTGGTTTTCAATAATATAATTATTAATCAGCTGATTGGGGCGCACTGTCTTCGGGTTTTAGATGCTTCCCTGCTCCAACACACTTGACTGAAACCTGCCTTTGGAACGTGGCAATGATTTGATCCATTTCAGTTGAAGCAGGGAAGCATCTAAAACCTACAGGACAGTGGTCCATGAGGGCCAGAGTTTGAGATCCCTGCATTAAGTGCTTTCATTCACGGATCCGGCAGAGCTCAGAGGCTTTAAACTATTGTTTTTTTGTCAGACCAGCTGATCGATTAGATTTCTGTCCCAAATTTTTGAAAATTAGATGGGAAATCAGCTGCATTTCACAGGCAGGAATCAGCTTATTGATCAAATTCGTTTGGTTTTTAAGAGACGCCCTGAGGTTTTTAGTTTGGAGCCAAATGGTACTACTGGAAAAAAGGACTTTGGAGCCCTGCATTGACCCAGTGACCTGCACTTCATTTCTTTGCTGCTATATCATTTTTTATGTCTTCAGACTCTGACATGACATAACACAAAGCAGTGAAACACAACCGAGTCTGAGAGCGTCTAACTTCATGTCCTTCCTGCTAACATGGGAACTCAGAGGATGTCCGCTCTGTCTGCCTGTCTCTGTGTGTGTTTGTGGTATTTTTGGTCTGTGGAATGTGTGTTCCAGTTTGGCCTTTCCTGCTCCACCTCCACAGAAGTGGCATGACTTCAAGCCTTTAAGAGCAGAAACAGAGTTGGAGGTCTCAGAGATGTGTGGATGCTGTGTGGATATGTAGAGGAGATGAAAACAGATGAAGATGAGTCATCCAGCCTGCAGAGTTTAGCTAAAATCACAGCTAATCTTTACTCAGTAATAACACATGATAGGCTTCTTTTTCTTTGCTTTTAATGCACTGATCATTTCACTTCATCTTATAGTTTCTATGTCTGTCAATCATTATTATTTATTTTTTATTCCTTAAACCTTTATTCAACCAGATTAAAATCTCATTGAGATCTTTTTTACAAGCGTAACCGGAAAAAGAACTCAGCAGCACTCTTCATGGAAAATACAGCTACAAAATACATTATAACAACCAGTAATTTACCAGTTTCACACAGTTGAACAAGCGTTTCCCCAGTTCAGTCCCAGACTCTGGGAGCCTTCAAATGATGAAACGTCACCGATGTGTAAAAAACTCTTGTTACTAGTTCCAAAAATAAAAAGGGCCGTGTATGCCAGTGATAACCAGTGTTCCTCAGGGAACATGAACAGCACAACGTAGCTTTGGCATACCAGCCATAACGGTGACTGAGATGACTACAGCCAGTAATAAATGTAAAGACTGAAAAACCTCAGTCCGTCTTTCAAACTTTTTACAAAGATTGGGGCACTCGTGAAAATCTTTGTATCTTTATGTCTCCGTAGACTCAGGCGACAAACATTTGAGTGTCGACGTGGTTGAAGAAAATTAGTTTTTGTGTTTTCTGCTGTTCTGTTCATCACAATACGATGAAAAATTATAGCAATGATTTTGTCAGGTTTTTTTAAAATAACTATTATTATTTTGTTAATTTAAATAAATAGTGAGATAAGAGATTGTGTCTCAATGTTCTAATTGCTTCAGAGGAAAAATTAAGTATTTTTCAGTCATTCATTCAAAAACAAGTCGCAGTCTAGATAGGATTTATTTCTATTTCTGGTCTTCCCCCTCATCCAGAAGAATATCCCTACATGAATGTCCAGGTCACCTGAGACTCCCATGTCCACCTGCTGAATGTGGTACTTCATAGTTAAAATGTACTACAACGGTGTAATCTTAATATAATTGTAGTGACTGTGGTATTCGGCCACTCAGCTGGGTGAGGAGAGAGATTTGTTTTTAACGCACTTCTGAACCAATCCTAAAGCTGCTGTCCATGTTGGATGAAGTTCCCGTTTATTTTCAGGGATTCTTTACATGTGATGGTGACGGGTCACATTTCAGATTTAAACAAAGGTACAATTAACAAAAAAGTGAAAGCAGTAAAAACTATGCCATCCTCCAGCACCCAAGCTAATTAAATGCCCCGTTAACACATTTAACACACCTGGTGCAGCTCTTTACTGCCACCCACTGTGATATTACAAAACAAAAAAAAACGCTCTAGAAATAAAAATAATAGATGTCATTGCTATTATTGAATCTGGAAAGCAGAGTTTTAAGGTCAGAAAGTTACGTAATGCTCCTTTATATGGAGGCAGTTTGCTTTACGGACTAGAAGGTGCAGAAGATGTAATGAACATTTATACTACGGAGAATCATTTTCTTCTTTAGCCACCACTCCATGAGGATGTTCAGGTCTCCGTACACATTACTACTATTATTTGTTTTCATTCATTCTTTTGGCGTTCTGTTTATTATATTTCTTGTACATCTGCTGTCTGTCTGTGTCTGTTTTCACACGGCCCACAAGTCATCACCTTTTATGGTCATTTTTTTAATGTTTAGCAGGAAAATTCACCAGTCTAAGAGGAAAGATACAAAAGATTTCATGGTCTACAAACACATTTGCAAATCTGATGAAAGATTTCCTTGAAAAACTTCTTAAGTACAGCTTAAGTACAAATTTAAGACAAGATATTAGTGAATGAGGCAGAATAATTGCAGCTGTTATTCTTTTCATGGTAGAAGTGAAGCGGTTAAGTGATGCTGAAATAAAACTATAAAATGGTCCCAGAGTGTGTTTTCTGAGCTCAACATTTTTTGGGCGTTGTGCTGAAAAGCTGCAGGGACAGTTTCATAGTGAGCAGACCCCCAAAGAGCCACATGCCAGGCTGGAATAAACCGGAATGATGGGTTAATATGGATAGATGATCGATGAGACGACAGCTGGTGCGCCATGTGGATCCACCCACGGCTTTCAGAGTGGTCACATTACAATGAAATATTGATCGTGAGCTTCCGGAGAGCTTCATCTCTGCCTTGTTTTTAAAATCCCACACAGAGCCTTGTTCAGACATGAGCCCAGCGGGATGTTGGATGTCTGACCGTCTCCTCACAACATGTTTATATTTTACTAAGTGTGCTTTGGTTGTGTAAGTCACTGTTGATGGATGGGACCATCTAACTTCTCTACATGTTAAAGCTTATTGATCCATCAGCATTTGAAAAAAATGTGATTGGANTGATGGATGGGACCATCTAACTTCTCTACTGTACATGTTAAAGCGTATTGATCCATCAGTATTTGAAAAAAATGTGATTGGCTTTTTCCTCTCTGGGGGCTTATTGCTCTGATCAGCTGAAGGAAAAATTGAGTCGGAGTAACCATTATTAAAATTGCACTTTGTGGACGTTTTAAACGCTATTTACATTTTCCATCTTCTGCCAGTTCAAAGTCACGTCAAAGAGGTAACCCAGACCTCCCTCTCCCCCAGCAGCTCCTCCTGGGAGATCTTAAGGGGTTCTCAAGCCAGAGGGGATGAAAATCCCTCTTGTGTGTTTCTTCCCAGCTGGATGTGCCCAAAAACCTCCAAATGGAGGCAACTAGGAGGCAGATGCTTGAACGGATGCTCAGCCTCCTACCCCCATTGTACAGTCTGAGCCCTGCCAACCTTTAAAGGAAACTCATTTCAGCCGGCTACATCCTCAGTTTCATCCTTTTGGTCACTACTCAGATCTCCTGATCATGGGTAAGGGATGGAGCTGAGATGGAGTAGTAAATCAAAAGCTTCCCCTTTCAGCTCAGCTCCCTCTTCACCACAAAAGACTTTCATTACTCCTGATGGAGTCCTGATCCGTTTCAAGCATCAACTTTTTTCCTCCACAATTTTAAAAGATATTGATGAACGCTACAGGACAGTCAATAATTTATAATACGTCTCATGCTTTGACCTTTCAGATAAAGCCTGGTTTTCCTTTGAAGCCGAGGAATAAAAGGTTTTAGTTCCAGTTTAAAGTTTCACATACATTCTTCAGGTTGAAGAGGTTTTTTTTCTAAATAAGGCCTTTGGACATTAAGTTTATCTCAGTGAAAAACAGAACATCTGAAGAAGAATCTTTTGTTTGGTTAGGAAGGATATGGATCTGATGAAGCTCTAAAACATTTTAACTGTGATGTGAATGGAGTATCATAGTTTGGTATCGTAGTTGCCATGTGAATAAGCTGAGCAGTGGGAATGTTTCTAACTCGTCTCTGCTGAGTCTTTTTCTTTGGCTTTAAAGCTGCGAATCAGCTGCTGCACCACAGAATGATGGGCAGAGCTGTGGAGGAGGAAGGTTTGAGCAGAGCTGCTATTTATTGATTTAATACCATCTGTTGGATAGAAAGAATTCGATATGTAGAATAAAGACCGACGGCCTGCCTGAGTGATTGCATCTGATCTGAGCTGCAGGACTGCTGACTACAGTACGTCCAGCTGTCGTCGGGTTAATGAGAGTCTGAAAAAGGCTAAGGTTCTGTTTATCAGAGAGCCTTCAGGCTTTTATTGGTTTCAATTACTAAAACGACTAGGTATAAACTCTGTGTTTAGATGTGTATTTATGTCAGTGGGTTGGATTTCATGGAACTTTTTTTAAACAGATTTTAAAGGTTTGTGATCTGAAGGTAAATTTGCGTTTAGGAAACGATCTACAAAAAGTTATTTGCAGGAAGAACCTGTTTCCTCAGGCCTGACCTCAGTCAAGAGAATTGGAGCAGGAAAAGGCAGCGAGGAGGAAAGTCTACAGAGAGGCTGATGAATGGTGACAGTCAGGAGGAGTGAAGGAGGTCGTCTTGTCGCTGCCATCATGTTTCATTCAGTTTGTTAGGACAGATGGGGGTGAATTAGAGAGATTTGCTGCCTCCAGCTTGTTGAATTAATAACAACCCTCTGCTGGTCACTTTATATGAATTTCTAAACTCTGAGTCACTTAATTTCTCCATCTGATGCGTTTAGTCAACTGCAAATAGATTTACTATTGTTTCTTTTACCGAATCATTACTGGAGCTCATGTCTTATTTCTAAGAGACAAGTGAACTCTTGATGGTTGATGTTTTATAAACATCTAGTTTGAGAGCATCCCACCAACACATAATAAAAACAAATATGTTGTCCTGGCTGACCCCCCATGTATGTTTACTATGTATTTTACCTACTGGATTATTTGCTCTTACACTCGTCACATCACACGTTTTACCCCTAAATCTGATCTGTTCTCTGTCACTTAGCCCTCGTCTTGTCATGCATGTCTTGCATTTTGTTAATAAAAAACAAACAAACAAAAAAAGCATAATTAACTTTTTTCTTTTTTCTTCCCAGCATGCACCAGGTGTTCCTCGCATCCTCGTAGGTAATCGTCTACACCTGGCCTTCAAGAGGCAGGTACCCACCGAGCAGGCGAGGGCATACGCTGAGAAGAATGGCATGACCTTCTTCGAAGTGAGCCCTCTGTGCAACTTCAACGTCATCGAGTCCTTCACAGAGCTGTCGCGCATCGTCCTCATGAGGCACGGCATGGAGAAGTTCTGGAGGCCCAACAGAGGTGGGTGGATATTTCAGAGCTGGGGGTTTCAGGGCGTTTAAATGCTCTCCAGTGGAAACTGTGTGAAGCTTGCACTGCAAACAAGCTAATGGATGTCACATCTTTACATAAAGTCATGTCTGTAATTAACCCTCCCTCCCACCTGTCGTCTCTCTGACTCATTCATGTGTAATTACAGATTAAAGTGGTGGGAAGTGATGCCCTCTGAGATTTAGATGTGAACAGAGTTTAGCTTGATGTTCTGCATCTCTGCATCTGGACTCTTTTTGCTGTATTAAAGCAAGACTGTGTAACTTTCTGAAATATGTGATTCTGACTCGCTTTGATGCCACACTGACATTTATTAAGTACATTCCTGGAGCCGTTGTTGACCTGTAGCATCCCAAGGCTGAAAAACTGCACTTCACAATATATGAAATCTCCATCCCGACCTGCACAGTAGGTGGCTGTCTCTCCTGAATGAATGATCTCATCCAAACTTGACTCTTCCCTACTTATTAGCAACTAAACTTGATAGTAAGAGGGACNCTCTTCCCTACTTATTAGCAACTAAACTTAATAGTAAGAGGGAGGGTTTTATGCTAAACGTAAATTCTCATTGGCTGATGTCAATTTCAGAAAATGTTGTTGGTTCACATTGGCGACAAGACATGGTCTGTCAAATTCCTGTTTGGCTTTTCACAGGACTTATAAAATCAAAATGTCAAAAGAAACACACATAAAACTTTTCATGAGAAGACAGTAACGTTTATCTGTAAGATACGACACAAGCGCCATGATCAGCTGATGAAAAATCCATTAGTCCTTCGGCATGGAGGCTGAGACTTAGGATATGCAGCCTTTAAAAAAATGTTAAAAGTTTTGGCAAACATGGCGCCCGTTTTATTTGCTGCCATCTTTTTACTACGGTGCCTCTGAATGGAAAAACAACTCTGTTTGCAGCTTTAAAACTGCAGTTCCGGCTTTGTTTGACNAACTCTGTTTGCAGCTTTAAAACTGCAGTGCCGGTAAAGGCAAGTAAAGGCACCATAGAAGAAGACACTACACATGTATGTACATNAAAGGCACCATAGAAGAAGACACTACACAAGTACACAGTGTTTAAGTAGTTACCTGTAGTGCAGTCATTGCTGCACCTGAGGCCACTGGATCCACTCACAGATGAAAACATATTTATGCCAATGGCAGCTATGGTACATTTACAGCTGTGCTATACCCATCTTTACCACTAGATGTCAGTAATTATACACACTGCACCTTTAAGTCAGAAACCAGCTGACCTGTTTCGTGTTTTCTGAAACCCAAACCCCTCTCCTCTCTGATGCAGTCTTCAGCCTCCAGGACCTCTGCTGCAGAGCCATCGTCTCATGCACGCCGGTCCACCTCATCGACAAGCTCCCGCTTCCCGTTGCCATCAAGTCTCACCTCAAGTCCTTCTCCATGGCCAACGGCATGAACGCCGTCATGATGCATGGACGCTCCTACTCGCTGGCCAACCCGGCCGGCGGCTCCAAAGGCAACAGCCTGAAGCGTCCCAAGTCCATCCGTCCGCCACAGAGCCCGCCTCAGAACTGCACCCGCAGCAACTGTAAAATCTCCTAACTGAGCTGGAACATGGAGGGTGCGGACATCCCACCCTCCTGAGAGAGTGCTAAAGACAATAACGCACTTTCCAGGTGAGGGGGGTGGGACACAGAACAACTACAGAGTCTTTGACGTGATTTTCACTACATCTGCTATGGAAGCACAGACTCTTGGCTCCAGTGTTATCTACCTGTACAGAAATGTTTCACAGACTCATATTTACTTGCTCTACATGATGAAGCTCTGCTCTTCGCTTCATGTTGCACAGGTGTCTTCTTTCTGTCCACGTCTCTTTCCTGTTTCAGTGACCAATAAG
Organism: Melanotaenia duboulayi; assembly: GCA_026261665.1. Classification (NCBI taxonomy): domain Eukaryota; kingdom Metazoa; phylum Chordata; class Actinopteri; order Atheriniformes; family Melanotaeniidae; genus Melanotaenia; species Melanotaenia duboulayi. The sequence continues at coordinate 35,702,883 of CM047976.1, forward strand.
CTACAATCAGACACTAATAACCTGTCAGCTCTTCATTTATTATCATATATTCACAGCTGGTTCAAAGTATCACCTGCTTCCCTCCTAAAAACCTTATGGGCACAACCTGGTCAACTCTCAGATCCAGACTTGTTATTGTGCCTTGAGTCCAGTACAGGAGTCTAAGATTCAGGTAGCACCAAGCTCCAAAACACCACAGAGGTTCATCTTTAATTATCCTGCTGTTTGCAGGGGAGCCAGTGATGCTTGTTGCTATGGATACCGTGCAAAAATAGACAGCCTATTTTAGGGTCTTTTCATCTTTAATGAACTTTATTTTTTATTTAAACCCAGAAAACAACACTTGAACAAACCTATGTCGCTTAGATAAAAGCAGACTCAAAGGGACTATTTTCAGTGGCGGATTAATCATTTGGAATTTAGGCTGCAGGATGATGGTGTTATGATGATGGTGTTTGTGGCACTGAGGTGTAGATTATCATCAGACTTCTCCTTTAAATAGATTCATCCATCTGTGTTTGGATAAATAAGTGATGCGTCTTTGACTCTGGAGTTTCTGGTAGTTTGAAGATGAGATGAAAGACGACAGATTCACAAATTAGATTCATTCTCCCCCTCTTCCTCCTCCTCCTCTTTTCTTTTGTTCTGCCTGTCGACTGTCTGGGGACTCTTCAGATTTCTCTGCTCACCTGTCAAATGCAGGAGAAAGCTCTCTGGTAGTGATCCTCCACCCAGAACCCGTCTGTGTGCTCATCAGTAGGATGGATTAACTGTTTTAGTCCCGGTATTGTTGTAAATCTCATCATTAACATATCTGCTAATTAGGAGGATGGATGCCGTTACAGTTCTGTAAAGGAAGTGTTCTCTGATATGATGATTCGCTGTTTTTCTTTAAAGTGAACCCGCTGTTTTCCACTGACATCAAAGTGAACCATATTTATCGTGTTTTAATCCTCTCTGACTATGTTGCCTTTTTTTCATCATCAGACCTACTTTCATGCCGATAGTTTTCCAGGTAAATTTGTTAGAAACATTAGAAACAGTGACAGCTCTTGGCGGTTTATGTGGGATTTTCAGTTTTTCAACTGTTTCTACTGTAAGAGGCAGTTAGTGTAAATTGTGAGGGTTGTTGCCAGAAAATATCAGTTTAATTTAAGCTTGCAGTCAGCTTTAAAATACTTTATTTGTACTTTATTAAACCCTGCTGGGATATTCCTCCTCAGCCTTTAACCCAGCTTAGGTACACTAGGCGAAGTGGGCTGGCGGGTCAGATCCCAGCGCTCGGGAAGCAGTTGGGGGGCCTTGCTCAAGGGTCCACAGTTGCCAGGACTTAAACCCAGGTCACAACGAGAGCAGAACACAAAAGAAAAACACGATGGTGCAGCAGCAGGAAGTTGGCGTATAAACAAAGTAAACCATTCACATGTAAACTATGCTACAGGTTTATTAGCTCTGCGCGCAACCATGTTCACTTAAGATTGGATGTTTTGAAAATAAGTTACATCGCTACATACGATCGTACGTCCTCCAAAAGAAATCTGATAATTAACTAGAAAATATAGACGGGCTTCTTTTAAATATCACAATTCAGAAGTCCCCTTAGATGCATCAGATCTGATTATTTATTATATTTATCTGATTATGATGGTCATGTAAATCAGCTCAGTATTGAATTAACTTGTTGGATTGGTTTGAAATAACAGGGATGACAGGGTAAACAACATGGCACGTCCACAGCGGGGCTATGGCGATGACGGCATAGCGAGATGTAGATGTCTCCAAGAAGTCACTGTTGTTAAAGATAAAGTGTCGTTTAGATGCAGATCAGATAACAAATGTGTGATTTTATTGGGTCTGCTGCAGGGGGTGGCGCTGTTGGACCAATTTTCTGCACCCCTGCACATATGGGACCCGAAAAATAGTTTTTACATTTTCTTGGTGAATACACAGTGTTTCTTGACTTTATGGGCAGTGTGGTTCCTAAAGTGGAGATTTATTAGAGAGGAGATGAAAAATAATAGCGAACGACATGTGCACACCAGCATCGCTGGTCAGGGTTACTTTTAGTTTTTGTGTTTAATTTATTGTTAGAATATTTTTATATAAGCTGTTTAATTGGAGCCATGTCTGCAGATGATAATAGTCTAATCACACAGACTTGATTAGCCGCCATTAAAACAATCAGCAGCCATGTTTCTCCCTCCGCTGCATTTAGGTTCAGCAGGAAAAATGGCCGTCTCTGGTAAATGTAGTTCAGCATCAGTGCCTTGCTTCGTGGGATCAGGCTGAGCTGGCACTCGTGTAGAAACAAGTCCCAACACGTGAATTCTTCCAAGTCGCTGAATGCAGCACGTCGTCTCTTCTTCTCTCTGCCTCTGATGTACCTCGCTGCCTCCGCATGCCGTCCCATGATTCATAGCTGCTGAATAATAGATGCTCCTTTCATGGATCTCTGGAGGGCCTCCTCTACGTTCCTCCTCGCTGCTCTTTCATCCTCCACTCTGCGAGCTTTATTCCTCGTCATTTGTGAGGATTAGCGGCTGGTGTTCAGCTTCATTCGTTTTTAATTCTGTTTTCTTTGCCTCTTCAAGTGTTTGATGGAAACTTCTGTCTGATTCTGGTTCCTTTCAGCTCAGTCTGTTTCTTTCTTAGCTTCCAGACTTAAAGATGTTTTGATTTAGAAAAGCTTTTTGCCTCCCACTCCAATCCAGAGTCAGCTTACCGCAGCATTAAGAGACCAGGCAAGTGCTTTTACTTGGTTCATCCAATTTACTATTTCCTGTAAGTGTTCTGCTCTTTGGACTTCAGAAATCCACCTGCAGCCTTTTATTGCTGATTGCACCACTAGTTGTTTCATTGAAAACTTTTATGCAGATTTAATGATTTTTATTAGCCAAGACAGTTAAATTTGTCCATGAATTTGGTTAAAAAGGATATTTTATACAGCTTTACTATGATTTAGAGATTAGAGCTGCAAATTTCCATTATGTAGACAGCTTTAGAAACATAAAACACTAATTTAACACTTTTTTAAAAACTTAATCTGGATTTTTTTATTTAGTATGAGTATTTTTTTCAAAGTGTTCTTTAAACCAACAAAGTTCCCAAAACCACCAGAGATTTCAGATCCGGATTTCAGAGCTGGAAAATGGTTTGAACTCTGTTAGTATTTATAGATGTGCCAACTAAACTCCAGATGTCAGTTTCATACAGGATCAACTACATTCTGGTTTGTGTTTACATTTAAACCAGATCAGATTAAGTTGTGGTTGGATCCACTGGGATCTGGTCTGGAGTCAGTTTCTAACTCTGGAACTTCAGAGCCGCCAACTGTTCTGGTCCAGGAGGAAAACAGAGACCAAACGGAGAACTGATGCTCTGCAAGCGTCATGTTTAAAGTCAACGTCTCCCCAGTTGTTTTTCTGCTGGGTAACATGACCCAGAATTACTTATTACAGTATTTTTCAAAATATTATACATTTATTTCAGTTTTCTAATTGATGGTATACACCCATGTACGACTGAGTATTAAACCCTTAACACCTACATTTATTCACAAATGTATGAAAACTGAATAAACACAGGAAAAATAAGTAAAAAATATCTAAAATAAAATNTAACCCCTTAACACCTACATTTATTTACATTGTATGAAAACTGAATAAATACGGGAAAAATAAGTAAATAAGTAATATCTAAAATAAAACATGCACTGCCTGCTCTGCTGCAGGTTTAGAAACCCGCTTCCCAACGTTGTTTCAGCTGTTTTAAACCGGTGTTTGTGATCCAGTCTACTGCCCAGGACTTAAACTTGTGGTGGAAAAGGAAAAAAGTTCCTTAGAAGATTCTGAAGTTGTTCAGAAGAGTATAAGCATATCCCCTCCTTTATCTGAGCAGCATCCATCACTGGCTCCCTTTTTTATTAAATATGAGCAGGAAGCAGGTTAAAGAGGTTGTCGGTCCATCCATCCACCTGATGCCATCATGACTTCTAACATGTTCACAGCGGATCCACCCTGATGATTCGGCTGTAGCTCCACCGTTACGCTCCAGGTTTATTCTGTGAAATATGTCATAAAAAAGTACTTTAATTTTCTCCACAGGATGAATCCGCTTCACTTCAAAAGAGTGAAAATCTGCACAAAAACTAATCTGTTCCAGATGTAGACACACAAACCCAAGCAGAGAAGATGTTATTTTAAAGAAGAAGGTTTAAAGTGTTTCTTCTCTTGAAGGAAGAAGAAGCAACTCCCGGGCTTGTTACCACGATTAATTTTTACCTCTTTGTCTCCATGGTAATGAGCATGATGAGACCTTCTAGGTTTAAAGCAATGAAACACTTCCTCCTTGTTTTGCCTTTCCTTTCTCTCACCTGGACTTTTTTTTTCGTTTTTGTTTTTTTATTAAATATTTGCAAAGGATTGTGGGATGTTTGGCCTCAGGACGCCTTCAGGGCTTCCCTCTGATAACGCTCCCTGTATTTAAACCTGTAAAACACTATTCCTGTTTTCTGATTTTGGCTGAAGCTGCTGAGTAACCTGAAATGTGTGTGTGAGAGTGTGTGTGATGATGTTCTTCAAACACCAAGCTCTACATTGTTCTCTTTTCTAAATTATTGATTGTACAGTTCAAGGCGATGTGTATGAAGAAACTTTTTCACAATTAAAATGAATGTTGAAGTCAATGTGTCCATGTCTGATTCTGGACAGATCAGCTGAGGCTGATGCTGCCACCTGCNCATGTCTGATTCTGGACAGATCAGCTGAGTATTGGAGGCTGATGCTGCCACCTGTTGGAGATCTCTGAGTGTTGCTTTAATATCTAAGAAATGAGCCAACACGGCAGCAGGAATAAACCTGCAGCATATATAAGCCTCACTTAAT
>CM047976.1:35858094-35869318 GCA_026261665.1 Melanotaenia duboulayi
ACTTGCCCACCACATTCTGAGCAGCTATCTGAGTTGTTGAAGGTAACACATGGGGTGCCACAGGGCTCAGTACTTGGGCCATTGCTGTTTATATTCTATATCCATGATTTATGTTTATGGCACTGTGTATCTGTTAATGTTAATGTGTTTATATTCTTCCACAATGGAAGAAGAGTAGGTGTTATGCAAGCATCTGCTTCACCCTTCTGGTTCATCATGTTTATTGTTTCGTACTTCTTACTTGCCTCCAGAGTAAGAAGAACCAATAAACCAATCTTAATCAATCAAATCACACAAACGGTCTCTTTGATTTACAACAAGTCCTTAGTGACATAGTTGTGCTTCTAGTACGTGCATTTACCAAGACAAAATACAGTTTATCAACCTGGATTTTATCTTTTACAGTCATCATGCTTCACGGCATTTAAGCAACCTCATGTTGAGTTTACAAACCAAGCACATTCATGTTTGACCCATTGCCTTCCCGGTGATTTTAAGCATATCAGGGAGCCATTTCATTGGTCTCTGTAGTTGATTTGTTACATCGATGAACAGGTTGACTGCTGTAATTGTGACACTTTCAGCGCAGCCCCACATGGGCTCTTCAACTTTTTCTTTGTGCTTTTCAATGTAGAGTGAACCAACCAAGACCATCACCTCTGGAAACCAGGTCTAACACACTGAAATACAATACAATTTTTCCGGTGAACTCCTTCAGCTCACTCAGTTATCCATGTCATTCATTTTTCCCTTGCTTATGCAATGTTTGTGTACAATGCAAAACAGGATTCTTGGAGGAAAGAACACGATGTCAGACTGAGAACCTGACTGAACCAACTATGAATCCAACTTTAAGTGTTGGAAGAGTTTTCAGAGCTTAACCAAACACACAACTTGAACTTGATGTTGTTTAATTGGCAACTTGACTCACCAGAACATCAGAATCTGGACAAACGTCCCTTCTTTTTAACAAATGTTAGACACATCTGTGGCGTCGACACAACCAGCTGTACCTCTCACTGGGAATGACGGAGACACCAGAAAAAAACATTTTCTGAAAACAAAAGTGACTCAATAACCTGAGCAGGTAGTGCCTGTCTAATCACCATTTTCATCCCTGACCTTTGTTACCATGAAAACAGGTTTGTGCAAACTACTCCATCCTGTTTTTTTTTTTGTGTGTTTTTTTTGTTTTTTGTTTTTATTTGGGTTTTTTTTTTTTTTTTTTTTTTTGCAAATTAATTTACTTGTTTACTCGTTTTTCTGAGTGTGTTTATTGAGGGAATGTTTTTTTTCTTATCTAAAATATTTGTTGTCTTATTTGCTGTCTTTTTTAATGTTTACAAAAACAGAGTGTTCAAAAATAATACAGTGTTAATGTCAGGTATATGAACATGGGCATTTATTTGCATGCTGGTAAGATGCAGGACAAAGTTTCCTTCAACACAAATGCAGCCATCATTATTAAACCTGTGCTTGTCCAAGTCAAGATGTTATTTGATTTTGCAGAAGCAGTAAATCTTCAATATGTGCAGCTCCAGTATAGATACTAAAAACTCCCACTCTCACCGTGGAAATAACTGGTTTGAGGCCAGTTTGCAGAGGGTGCAGAGCCAGGGCTGAGGATTACAAAGGATCCTCACCACTCCAAACTATTTCAAACAAACTCTGTGGTCACACGACCCAAGCAGACACCCAGAGAAAGCTTCTGAACTCCGGCCTTCAACCCGTCAGCATCATCTGACACATTTTTAAATGAAAAGTTTGTATAGATCCGTTTATAGTTTGTACAGAGCCATTTAAATTTTACAGTAAAGCTCATTTTACAACTGACATTTTGACAGAAAACTGCCGTTTGTAACAAGTACAACCTTCACATCTTTGAATAAGTACGGTATTTCCAAAATGCTATTTGACCCAATTAGCTCTATTGTATGACTCTTGCTGCTCCATCTATTCCTGTGTGCTGTGAAGCATACAGTAATGATTTTGTCAATTTTCTAATTGATTAGATCAAAGATGCTGATGCAGAGTTCTCAGTCAAGTATTCTTGTCTTCTGTACTTTTACTCCTGTGATGATATGTCTCCTCTTGTAACCAAAATGTAATTTCATTTTAAAACCTAAAAATAGAAATAAAAATGTGGTTCTTCAAAAACGAGAACAGATTTGCTATAGTAGATATTAATCAGAAAAAAAAAAGAAGTTGTCTTTTCAAAAGGCCTCGTAAAGTTTGTGACTCTAAACAAGTTTTATTTAGCNTTAGAAGTTGTCTTTTCAAAAGGGCTCGTAAAGTTTGCGACTCTAAACAAGTTTTATTTAGCTGGGCTGAAGGAAAATGGCTCTTTGGACTTTAAAGATTGCAGAACTCTGCCCTAAGTGGTAGTTTTTCAGCAGGACCAGATCTAATGTGGTATGGGTCCCAAAAAAACAGTGGATTCGCTCTTTTTGTATATCACAGAACAGAAGCTAAAGTCCGGCTGCTTCTCTGAACATTTCTTCCATCCACGCTCATAGACAGTTAATTAAACCAACCTGATGTTATTTATCTTACTGTCATTTCTGTACAAGGTCACACACTCCCAATTCTCCTTTGCCCTGATGTGCACACAGGTGTGAACGCTCACATAGGTGCGGACACTCCCACCAGTGGACAGACAAGAGAGTATGTCTCTGAAAATATGTGGCATAAATATCAGGTAATAACCAGGCTCTTCAACTCCACCAACAAAACAGAGGTACCAACACTTACAGCTACAGTATTCACCAACATCTCCGCTCAATCGTAACTAAAGAGCCGACTGCGTAGATCTAGACTGCAGCTGGATCTCAACTACACCTTTTCCAAGGCCCTGCTTGACCTTTTTTTTCCTATTTTGTTTGACCATTTTTAGTGTATAAACAGACAATAACAATAATCAGGCTAAGACATATACAAAAAAGAAGAAGAAAAAAACATGAGGTAAATTAATAAACAGTAAAACTGTCAGTCACATAAATACATCATGTACACACCCAGGGAGCGTAGCCAGACGAGGCTCTCACTTTGACCCGATTGTGTCTAGGTAAGCAAGAAATGGGTCCCAAGTAACAGAAAACTTTCCAAGTGAGTTAGACCTCTTCCCATTTGTATGACAAAGGTCATATCTGCTAGCCATCTTTGAAAAGAGCGGGGACAGGTAGACTTCCAGTCCATCAGGATCAGCCTTTTAGCAACAATAATCCCCAGTACCAGAGACTGTCACTTTGCTTTAGGCAGGTTTGCTGTAGCCTGCGAGAAGCCGAGGATGACAAGTTCTGCATCTGTTTGGAAAGTTATCTTTTAAGCCTTGGAGAACCAGTGAAATAACTTGTCCCAGAATCCAGTCAATACTGTGCAGAACCAGAAGGAATGAGACAGAGTGCCCTCTGCCACGTGATATGTCACACATTTGTGAGACCAAGGGATCAATCTTATGCAGCCTGAGTATAGAATAATGAAAGCGGTGAACAACCTTAAACTGAATTAATTGGTATCTGCTGTTAACCAAGCAGGATGATATCAGGGCCACACTTTTGCTTCACACAGCTTCTGACACCTCAATACCCAGATCCTCCTCCCAAGCCTCCCTTATTTTATCTGTACCAACCACAAAGCAGTCATTTGATATATATATATGCTTCCTTTAGTTCAGATAATAAAACATTTCAGTGATGGTTCCTATCATCTCTATGCTGATGATATACAGCTGTTCTGCTCATTAAAACCCAATGAGATCCAAAAACTGTCCTCTTTAGTAAACTGACTTGTTTATTTAATAGTCTTGTATCTTTTTAATGGTCTTTTATTCATCTTTTTATGCACTTATTTACATTCAAATCTCAGATGAGTACTCACTTTCCGTGTTGCACATTTTGTATTGTCCATTGTCTGTTTAGGGTTTTAATGCATTTCGGTTTTGTAGAAACATGATGGATGGTTTCTCCTTTTTTACTGCAAAACAAATCTACCTTTGGGTATCAATACCTTGACCTTGACAACTTGTCTCAATAAGAAGGAGCTAGCCCATCATCAGGCGATCCAGAACTCTGCTGAGAGACTTCTGACTCGCTCAAAAATGATGAGCTTATATAACCATGTGTTAAAGTCACTTCACTGGTTACCAGTTGATCTTAGAATCAATTTTAAAATTTTGGTCTTAACATACAGAGCTCATCATGGTGAGGCTGACATGCTTTAGTTGTACTCGTCCTGTCACAGTTTGAGGTCGTCCAATCAGAATCTTTTAATGGTCGCAGATTTGGTTTTTACCCAAAACAACGTGTCTGACAAACGTAATGTTGTTGAGAGAAACAAACAAGTATTTCAAGTTTACCACCATGAAATACCTATCAGACACATTACTGGCTACACTGGTTCCTGATACAATTGTTCCTGATAGACAGACCTTCCCTTACAAAAGCCTACCAATAGCAAACGAAAAACATTCAATACATCTGATAAAACAACACGTTAATAAACAATCTTTTCCATTGTGGTCAACTTATATGACCACAGTGTTCCCGATCAGGTCATTTTTCCTTCATCCAACCAGTTTTTTTAAATCATTCAGCTCTCATGTTTGTTAAACAGACAAGCTGGTGGAAAATTCTGAAAACCACTTTTTACATCCTAGATATCAATGGTTGTTCCATCCATTTAACCTGCATAATGTTAATAAATGTGAGCCATGACGTCCAACACATTAAAGTTTGTAATTTTTTCACATTTCACCTAATACTGTATTCCAACAAGTACAGTGTTAATAATTCACAGTAGATCAGAGCAGCTCTGAGACCCCGTTTTTAAAACTCCACGACAGGAGCAGAACAACAGCCTGTTAAGCTCAGGTGGAACTAGAACTCCTTCACCAGAAACCTCCTGTCACCTGAGTTTGTCAAGTATTAACGAGCATGCTCAGTGTTCTTACCTGTGCAGCCATGCAACCTGTGCAGCCTGTGCGTGCTGCAGTCGCGTTTATCTCGCAGTTTGTATCTACCTTCTCTTTAGCTTCCACACATCAAACTTAAACCCCTCTGTTTGTGTTTTTGTTTTGCCACTTACCACCAAACTTATTGAATCCTCCACGATCGCCCATTCTGATGAAGAAGAAAAAAACATTGAAGTCTGGCGCTCACAGCGATTTCCCTCAGTGGGTTGTGGGTAACTTTCACTCTCACAGTCTCTTCTTTAAACCCACCCCTCTTTGTCGACTCTCCCCCCACTAAAACCCAACTTAATCTCCTTCAGTCGTCTTCACAGACCTCAAGAACAATAGGTCAGTTTAAAGACCTTGTTTTTGTGTTAACAAGCAACTAAAATCAGCAAGTTCAATAAACTTGTATTTGTTTAATCAAATAACAATTGACCAACCCAAACATTTACATCTTTGATCCCAGGATGGCTGCAGGTAGTTTTAATGTTTTAGACAAACTTTACACTCTTTAATTCACATACGTTTGCAACTTTTCTCCCAAATTATTTGAATTTTTGTTTGCTTCATCCAACTACAAGAGGACTGTTGACTATCTGTAAATTTCCCCTTATTATTATTTCCCAAAGGGCAGGAAGCCAGCCTGCAGAGAGGAAAAACCCTAGGAGAAGATTCAGAGATTGATTAAAGCAGAGAATGGCAGTGATGCTGTCTGGGCTGGTTGGGGAGGTGATGGTCATATATAGTGAAATATTGGTTTGTAGGTAGAGGCAAAGCCATGAAAACACGTCTAGAGTTGTGATGGAAAAGACAAACATGATGGGGAGAACACATCTGCTCCTAAACATTATACATTATACAGAAATAGGTTGATTTTGGGCCACTTTGTTTTTGAGTTATACCTCCTTTTGCTTTATCTTTGCTGAAACAGATCATATGGTCACTTCATAGAGTGGTGGAGATTTCATATAATACGAAATCTTATTTTTTCCAAAGGAAAACTCTTTATAACCCATACAGACGAAGTTAAAAGGTCTTTTTTTAAACTATTTTTTGTAACTAACATTTTACATTCTTTACAAAAGTATTCGGACTTCTTGACATCCAGATTGAGATTAGAAATTTTTGTGCCTGAGTACCGCAGATCCAATTAATATTGCATATAGAAACAGAAAAAACTCCAAGAACTGCCTCCAGAGCTATGAACAGTAGTGAGACTTCAAGCAGGGAGAAGATGTAAACCTATTTCAGTGGTCAGTGGTCCAATTATTGGATTCTTCATACAGGTCATTGTGGTTGAACATGGAATAAAAGGCACGACGGGCCAGAGTTTAGAGTTTATCAAACAGTATTTAACCTCTTCTTGATGAGGCCTATTTTTTATGCGTCCTGTCTGAAATGACATACCTAAAATAAATTAAATATAGCTTCACAACTACAGTGGCTGTATGTATAATCTTGGTCTCAGCAGAAAACTGAGACATGAGATTACTACAGAAGTGTCAGAATATATGTTATTGTGTCAGAGTAAATCATATGGGTATAACATGTAAAGAGATATCTCTCCCCTAAAAGAAAACCAGAGGATAATAGCCCAATTCACATAGGAATTAGTAAAGTTGTCCAAGAAATTAGTAAAATAGTCCCAGGAATCAGTAAAGTAGTCCTAGGAATGAGTAAAACAGTTTTTCTTACATTGATTGCTTAGGTCAAATTGTGTTTGGTTAGGATGCCAATACTTGGTAGAGTTTTTAGTTGAGTGTTCTGTAATTTTGATATGTTGCATGTTAGCATTGCTGCTTTTCTACTGTGTGCAAACATATTCTGTACTGGATCTCATGCAGCCTGCTGTACAGGGGTTGTCTGACGAAGAGGTTAAACACTGCAAGATTCTCTGATCTGATGAGACCAAAACTGAACCAACAGTCTGTACCACAGCAGGCTCTGCTCATCACCTGCTTATATCACTACACTGAAGCACAGCGGTGGCAGTAAAATGTTATTAGACTTTCCTAAGCAGGAACTAAATAAATATAGACAAACAAAGAGGAAAAATAATAACTTGACTGACCTGAGAAGATGTGAAAAAGAATGATAACATTGTCCACATCTGGGTTTGTGGAAACAGCAGATTTAATCAGAAAGAATGTAAACTTTTGTTTAAGAGATGTCTACTGATAACAGATGGACATGATTACAATAGCCACATTTCCTGGAGTCATTACGGGTTATTGAGTGTTCCAGGCAGGTGCCAGAGTCTGAAAACCTTTTTGAAAAGACGGTTTCCTTTTTTATCCAACAAGATTAGTTCTTCATGAATTTCCCTGCAAAGGGATTAATAAAGTATTTCTGATTCTGATTTCTGATCTGATTTATGATCTGAAGATTAGTTCTAACCTTTAGANGATCTTGGCCTCGGACATCGCCACCGGGGCCAACGNAACATTGGTAGCATTTTTTACGTAAACGTTCCTCTGTTTATAGATCCTCTACAGAGATCCCACAAAAACATTAGAAATTTCAATAAATAAAAAAGGTTGATGTCAACTGTATGATTTGGCTTCTTTATGGCCAAATCAGGGTTTCAGCACCTTTGATTTAACGAGGACTTTGCAGATATTTTTTATTCATACTACAATTTGGCATAGCCATGCTGAAGGTTTCCAGCTCCATTTTTATACTTAAATCTAGTGGGGGTGGGATATCTGTAAACGAAACGGTTAGCTAGCTGCCTGATAGGTGTCCTGGTAGTATTTCAATAATGAATGTTTAAGGTGTATCTCCTAATAGAGTACACTCAAAACAACCCTCTATGAGGTTTTTTTCTTCTTGTTATTTTCTTGGTGTGTTTTCATAGAGAGATTGATCAAGGTGAATGCTCAGTCAACATGCACAGTCTGCACAGAAAACAAATCTTTGATCTGCAAGTGGACAGCCAGCAATGGACCATGTGAACCCTCGGGGTCACATCCACAGGCTGTGTGAACAAGCCAATAACTGCAGAAACCATGACTTGGCCTTTAAAGAATACAATGATGATCAAAGGGAAAGAAGACATGATGGATTATAAATACATACATAAAAAGGGAAACTAGTATCACAGAGTTTGTCGTCAACACTTTTAAGCTTACAGAGAGCCACGTCATATACAATCCAACCTACAAAAAAACAAAAACATCCACTTACCACACCAGTGTTTGTCTAATAGCTCCACCCATTCAGCGATGTTGTTGTAAATCTCTGTTATTTGAATGCTCTTGAATAAGTTATTTGAGGTTTATTTTAGATTAAATTTTCATATTCTGTATCAGTCTGCACAGAAAGCAGCTTCCAAAAACATCTGATGAGGTTTCATTGATTGTTTGCTAAATACCGTTACACCTGTAACAGTAGCAGTGGCATTAAGGGTCTTGCCAAAGGACCCAACTGGAAGGTGTTATTATTCGTCCCCTGCGGGATACAAACCCTGGTCATATCCCCCAGGCCGACCAGAACAAGAATTTATTACTAACAGTACTTTGTAGAAATAACACACAGATCAACAGTGACCAAGCCTTTTCTCATCTGCACATCATTCTCCTGGCTTTCAGGTAAAAAAATATCAGCATTGAAACAAACACACTACAGAAACTATTTACAAATTTACACGTTTTCCTCATTTGCAGTTATTTCTGCTACTATTTACCTGCTATCCTCACTCAACCAACTCCAGCTCAGTGGCTTTGTGGCGCCACCGTGCATCATGTCTTCTTGGCTTTGTTTCAGCCATAGAGGAGCATTATTTTTCTTCTTTTCACACACACATACAACTTTCTGCTCACTGGTAGATCTTTGGCTGCTCCTGATTGGACGTTCCTTAGAAACTGATGATAATAGAAGCGATCGCGCTTGGGGGTGCAGCAGATCTGGTGGAGTTTTAAGGGTTTAACAGGTAGGTTTAGTTTTACCGTTTTATAGCACATTCTTGTTGTTTATAACTTAGCTTTTACTCATTGAGTTTAATAATCTTATTATTAATTCCTAACAAATGATCCACTGGATGTTTATGACCAAGAAACGTTTAGTTGTCTTTGAATCGTCACACACCATGCTGTCTTTCCACCAGACCTGCATGTGCAACCAAACCATCATGTGATGGTTGTAAAAAGGATTTCAGTTTTTTGAGAGCTTGTTGGCTGTTGAGCCTTTTACAAAATGATGATAATCTGAGAACACAGAGCAGATGTTTGCTATCAAACATCTGTATTTGTATGGTTGACTCATAATAAACTCCCTTATGGCTGCCTTGCTTTTTTCCCCTCACCTTTTATCACTGATGCGAACAAGGAGGTTTTGTCCGACTTGTGATTTGGAAGTTTCATCATTAGAAGAAAAATAAGCAATGGAAACAGACTTTTTTAGAGCTGAAGCTCTGACTTAACTGAAGAAGTTAAAAACAGAGGAAACATCACACTTGTGAGAAGTGACGAAACTAGAACAGAAGTACGATAGTTTGATAAATATTTTCTCCATACGTTTCCACTGTTTTCTTTTACAGTAACACCTTCATCATCAGCTTTTTGAACAAACCATCTTTAATGACAGAGTTTATTTGATTTCTGTTCAGATTTGGGCTGCATTTAAATAAAAATCTTAAACAAAAGCAGAACTTGAATCGGTGAAACTGCAGGCAGACGGTCCAGCTGTAAAAGCCTGGCCTGAACTGTTAGAACCAGGTTATCTGAGCCCGCTGGTCAATGCAATTCCACTCAAATCATTTAGGATTTGGTCCTCTGGTTTGTAATGCTGTGCCTGGTCAAAGGTAATCCTGATTTGTAACTTTATAAATGTTCTTTTGAGAACAATAAACAGAACTTGGCCATAAGGAATGCAACACAACCCTCCTGAACACAACACTTCTGTGCATTACACTTTACACTCAGAGTGCTACAAGCTTAAAAAGATGTGCTTTGGCAATGTCATTTATTCCCTTTCCATTTTAATACAATAAGCATTTTAAACATTCCTTTTTGCACCCTGTATTAATCTGAACAATTTTAATTTTCTTGCACATAAGTGTGTAGTGACAATTAATTCTTCTGTTATAAGCAGCATCCAGCAGAAATAGCCAGATTCAAACGACTCTCCACAGTCCTTCAACAGCATCATGCTATCTGAGCTCCAACAGATCAAACACAACGTCAGAGAGGACATACGTGCATAGTGACATCACTTCCTGTTTTTTTTCAAAATATTCAGTCTGTGTTGAACATAGCGGTCTTAGCATTAGCTGCTAACATGAGAGCTAATAAGCTGCTAAATAGTTTACAGGTAAATGTTTTATCCACAAAAATAATGTCACCCCCCCCCCCCCCCTCAAAAAAAGGCACTTTAGTTCTTAAAATGACACTTATAGAAAAATGCACTGCAAAATAGTCTTTAGTTCATTACTCATGCCATAATAAAAATCCAATTTTGGATCATCTTTGTGAGAGAAGCTGATTTTGGACGGAAACGATGAAGCTCTTTGCACATGTGCAGATGTAAAAAGACTAAATAAATGAAATATATGGATTTACATACATGAAGACATCGGGGTATTAGGGAGGATTGATACATTTTGCTGTTTTTTGAGTTTGTTCAGAGTCTATGTTTATATTTTCACACCCCTGGTTGGGACATACCCAGTGCTGTTTAGCAGGATTTAAGCAGTATTTGTATTTGTGAGTAATTATGGAATCCAGCTCTGAATGCAAACCATGGTTGCCCACAGCTTTGTGACCAGGCTGTAACACTTGGTATGACCATTTTATCTATTCTAGTTCCAAGCATGAAAAGAAATCCTGTCTCTTATATCATCCATCTGTATGTACAGTTCAGAGAGAAACCAAAGGGGAGGTAACATTTGAGTCACTGTATTCAGATTCCTTCTAACCTCCTGATATGATGGACACGATGATTTGTTTTAAACACTTACCCCATGCCTCTTCCTCTCGGTCCACCTCGGCCGCCTCTATCAAAGCCACGATCATATCCTCCTCCGCCACGACCTCCAAACGCACTGCCACGTCCCCTGCCACCACGGCCATCCTGACCTCCATAACCTCCATCATGACCACCGTAGCCTCCACCACCTCCTCCGCTCAACGGTGGGCTTTCATCTCTGTATCCTGAGAGAACATCAGGACAATCAAACCTCAGCAGAGCAACCTGTTAGATATACCTTCAGTATACAACTGAGGCTGAAAATATAATGTCTGGAAGGTGACGGGGATTAAAAGGGTTCAGCTTCTA
>CM047976.1:35869393-35889295 GCA_026261665.1 Melanotaenia duboulayi
TATAAATTCAGGCAAAAAAATGGTTTTTAAGTTAAACATAGTGCTACTTTAGTCAAAAAATAAAACATAATTGTGTAAAAAGTGGGGCACTAAACATGCAAATAAAGCTGATCCTCACCTGCACCCTGACCATATTGGCTTTGCTGCCCGTAGCTCGATGGAGGCGGGGAGCTGTAGCCTGGCGGCGGGCTGTAGTGACCCACTCCATGCTGAGACGATTGTTGGTGGCTTCCACTGCCTCCATAACCACCTGCCTGACCTCCACCGCTGCCAAAACTGCCCCCACCTTGTCCACCGCTTGGTGGCTGGTTATAGCCAGGGGCTGACGAATTACTTTCATAGCTGTACAGCAAAGACGAGAATGATTTAGAGACTACAAACCACCACCTATCAGTTCATTCCAGTCATGTAGAAAGTAGCCTACAGCACCATCTGCTGACTGCACTGACGTTTTGTTCATTCAATTCCAACAAGATAATGGAAACATGTCTGATGGTCAATTTAAATCAATCAGCTGTTAAAATTTTTTCCTAAAAATTCACTTGATTATTATATTAGAACACAATTGTTATCCTGGTAGACCTTCCATCTGAGTAGAAATTTTCCATCATTTAATAAAAAGTCATCGGTCAGAACTTTGTATTCATCTGCAATGACTCTTTTCTCCAAAGGAGACCTGAACAACGAGTCTCTGGGAAAGAAATTACAACGACAATATTTGTGTGCTTCATTTTACCTATGCAGCAAAATCACTTTCCATACCACAAGTTCATTTATCTTTCTCTCCTCAATTTGCAACAGAAAGCACAAAAATTTGAGCTAAATTCTGCTCTACCAATTAAAGCTTTCTGGGACACTGATTCTGTTATTATGTCTTCATTGAGAAACACCACTTGTGCCCAACCGTGATAAAAGTAAATTTAAAAGAATAGAATAAGATGGAAGGGGTGATGGAAAAAAAAAAAAAAGCCTGAACATTTTTAAGGTGTTTTTAAGGTTTCTAGATCCGCCCCAGCATATAAATCCTTTCTATTACATATAAAGAAAGAAAGACAGAAAGAAAAACCAGCAAAATAAGTGTGGGTGTTGACCCTCTCACCATAAAGGTTTCAGGGTTAAAACACCCACTTCCCCCACGGGTGCGGCGCTCACGGACAATGCTATGTCCAAGGTGACTGTTGCCCCTGATAAACATGCACATGTAGAGCTCGCATAGCCTCTTTATGAGCGGTGCCTCACTGACGCTGTGACACAACATTTTTTTCTGCTTGTAATGTATATCAATTTTCGAAAGCATAATGTGAAGAAACAGGTATTTGGTTTGTCTGATTTGCACCAGCTCCTGTTAAGCTTACCATAAATGCCACTAATAGACTAATTTCAGCATTAAAGTTGCAGCACTTGCAGCTGCAAACTGGTTGCAAGAAGCATATAAGTGTCATTGACAACGAAGGGAAAAACGTTTGGAGAAAAAATAACGGTTAAATGAATATGATTGAGAGCAACAGGTTCAGCAGTCTCTTTTTTCTTGCATGCACGTATTTCGCTTTTTTTTTTCTCCCATCACCAATTCCCATATGTCGGAATTCCAGCTGTTCATGTCTTACCCTGCAGAGGATGAAGAGGGAGGCTGCTGCTGGCTATAACCAGAGAAAGATGATTGCTGGTTGTAGTTTGTGCTGGACGACTGGTTGTTGTTGTATCCTCCAGAGCTGTAGGACTGGTTGGAGCTACTATACCCATTGCCACCCTGGTTTGAGGGTGGAGAACCATATCCTCCTGGGAGGAAGCAGTAAGTAAAGAGTAAGAGATAACAAACCTTCAGTGTCTGACTGAAATAAAGTGACAACTTGTCTACCTGACTGTGGCTGACCGTAGCTCCCATAACCACCTTGGCTGTAGGGGCCAGAGCTGCTGTCAGAGCCCTGGTTGTAGCCTCCATAGCCCTGCTGCTGGCTGTAACTCTGGCCAGATGACTGACCATAGCCCTGGTTACCACCACCACCACCTCCTCCTCCTCCTCCTCCACCATAGGACCCATAACTGCACAAAGCAGCCAGTGTAAAGTATTAAGAGTTAACACTTTTCCTATATTTCAGACTTTAACTTAATCAAATCACCTCTCTGGTCAATTTATTTTAGTGATGATATAGTTTTTAAACATGATCTATAAGTAAACTGACATTACTTCACCACTCCCAGAGACAGTTAATTCATTTTTTCAGCATCCAACACAAAGCTTGGACATTTAATAGTTCTTCTGTGTAACAAACAAAAGAATGATTGATTGTATGAACTCACCCTTGGGCAGATGTTTGGGAATAATCTGTTGAAGAAAAAGAAATAAAGCAGTGGGTTAGAAATAACTAAGTAATCAGTTATGTTGATTATATGAATTAAATAAATTCAGTGTTGTTTATGTGATCTGTATTCTAATAAACTCAAAAACATTACCTAACACACATCAATTACCATCATATTCTAACACAATAAAATAAAAAATAACCACTATAGTAAAAAAAAAAAAAAAAAAAAGGTTAAAGTTAACCAGTTATCAAATTGTAAAAACGACACCAACCCCTTTAACTACACCAGATCACTTCCATATTAAAACTACAAAGTCTGGATTGATCAAATGGACTAGATCCAACTAGGATAATTTAATATTTGTTTATTAAATTCACATAAAACTCGTTTGAAATTAAGGTAAATCTGCGACCTCTAGATAATTTTATGCGGGCTATACTATATGAAGTAGTTTTTGAAAACATTTATAGAAAATCGGAAGATGTCTCTGCTGATTGCCCGGTCCAGGATTCCTTAAGACCGGATTCGCTGTGAGAGGCGGGGTCGCCATCATAAACTGGGTCAGTGAAACAAGCGAGCTAGTCAGCTAACGGCTAGCTCACCACAACCAAACACAACGTAGCGGTCATTTTCTATGACACGCTCACACATACCAGTGTTAGCTACCGTTAGCTGGCAAGGGTGTCTTACAGACAAACAAACGTCATTATAAGGTTTTATTAAATACAAAAGCTGACAATAAAACACAATAATAACGTTTTCATGCAATAAATAAGCGGCTAACTGCTAACCAGCGTCCTGTTCTTGTTAGCTAAATCTTGGTGCAGATCCTTGTTAACACAAACTTGTTTCTCACCATTAGATGCCATTTATGCGAAGAAAACAACGGTTAACGTCAAAATCTATCCAACAGTAACACAGGTAAATTTTAGGAAGATGGATGCGCGAGCGAAGACCGGCCGGCGTCCTGTTCTCCGCTGCTGATCCGTGGTTGACCACCAGGGGGCGCAGGCGAACTGAGCCGTGTTTACGTCATTGAAAAAAATATTTTGGTTTATTCAGATAAAATGTTAATAATGAAACGAAAAAGTAAATCGTGATACTAAATATTTATATTTTATATATAAATAAAACTTAATAAATTTGATTTTTCCAATATTAAAAATTTATTTTAAAAAATATTTCAATTTATTTCAAATACATATAAAAAATATAATAACTTCATATGTTCGGGGTTATATTTTGTTATATACTTTAAATGGATTTTGTTTAGTTTATTGACATGATTAATTTCACATATGTACACATTTACATATTAGTTTACTGTTAAAGTATTTAATTCTTCACTAAACAAAACAATCAATACAACATAAATTTCAAACACCTGAATAAAAAAATCAGAAAGAAGAAACTCTTAATCTGCCCTTTTCACACAAGTAATGAACCCAATAACAAATCAAATTTATTTAACTAAAAACAGTTGCTCACTTTCAAGATACTTATTTTACTATTATACATTATCTACACAATGCAACAGAACAAAACAATTTATTACTCATATTTTATCATAGTGTATTTAAGCATTTTTTTAAACACAGTAATTGATTTTGCATTTTTAGTTTCTAAAGAAACTAAATACTTCTCATTTGCATGTGTATTACAAATTCCAGATCACAAAATCCTCACCTGGAACAGAAAAATCCAGTATTTAACATTATGATCTGAGTAACTTTTCCAGATGTAGAAGTTATTTTAAATGTACATATGTGTACATTCCCATGTGTGTTGTAATCCTGACCACATGAACTGCCTCTCATTTGAGGTTACACCTATAAAGTCAAAGATAAAATAAGTTATTACCCTGTCTCAGAAATGTTTTATACAGTATCTAAATATAACAATATTAAGAATAAGTTACTTTTATTAAAAACCTGCAGTTAATGTCTTCTATGTGATGCTCACATTTACCAAATTCATCCCAAGTGCCACACTGGACCATCCGGTGAGCCAGTTTTGCCCCTGGGCCTAATGTTTGATCATCTCTGCTCACTGCAGTGTTATTGGACAGGATTTAGAAACATTAATAGAAGCAAAAGTTTGGTAATTTCAGTCAGAGGGCAACAGAAACAATACAGCTCTGTACACCGATGATAAAACTTCTGTTGTTTATCCAAACAGTTGTTGATCCCAGCTGAGCTCACCTGTCTGCAGGTAAACTGAAGCAGTCTGTCGGCTCGGAGAAGTCCTGGAGACGGAGCAGAGATGAACTGATGTGAAAGACAGACTGCACTGCACTCAGGCTCTACTAAAACACAGATGGACCTGCACACACTCCTAAAGAATAATGCTTTAGTTAAATTATTTAAACCTCACCCAAATATAATAGGCATAAAATTCCAATCTAAAGGTTTTACTGAGTCCTAAACTAAATGTAAATAATTAGCATGTATTTATAGTTTATTACCATGTAATGTCAAAATTTTTGTAATGCTAAAGGTGTCCACCAGGGGGCAGAAGGCCATTTTAAGATTGTATACAGGCTTATGACTAAAGTTTTTCCCACAGGACTCAGAAACTATCTCAAAGGGTTAAAGAAAAAACTGATTTGTAATTTTTCTTTAGTCCTACCAGCCTCAGAGCAGAAAGAGGCTGTACTTTGGAGACACGTCACCAAACATTTTGAGAACTTACTGTTCAGTTTGAACAGCCCTGCAGGGAAATACAGATTCAGTCATGCTGGTTTTGAAGCAGCAAGAAAAACCAGCAACATTTTAAGTTTAAGAGTTATTGAGGCAGAAAGAAAAACAAGCAGGAAAGCCACAACCTGGTCAAAATGAACTAGTCTCTGAAGAGAGGCTGAAGGAACTTTAAGTGTAGAAACATTTATTTTGTACTTCAAACATCTGTAGCCCAAACAAACTTATTTCGACTCAGCTGCATCACACCCAATACAATAATTTTAGGCTGAATAGTTTACTAAATAACAGGATATAGGACAGTTTCTGCTTATGGATTTTAAACTATGATCAGTATTCATATAATTGATAATTATATGACCGTGCTAGTAGGAGGAATGTGTGCTGGGAATCCTGCCGAACTGTTGCAGAGCTTTCACTTCATCAGATGTTGGGAGTGAATGTGTACAGCAAATGGTGCTTTCACTGTTTTAATAAAACACTTATTCCAATGTTGAATATTTTAACTTCATTGGTTTGTGGTGTGGTTACGCCAGCGTTTATTTTTCTCCTTTTAAAACAGCTTTCTCTTAAAACCAGCAAAAAAAAAAAAGAAAACGTGTTGCTTAATGTCAAAAAGACAAAAGGAGCTACTGATTAACTTCCGACAGCAACAGGAACTCCATCCACTTATCATGGAAGGTGGAAGAGGATAAAGTCCCTGCTTTTAAAAGTCTGGGTCCACATTTGTGTACTCCTTGGTGGTGATAGAGAAAGCCCAACAGAGTTTGCATTTTCTCAGAACAATGAGGAAAAACTTTCTGTAGGGGGGGAGCAGAATGGTACCAAACAAGTTTCTGATCAGGCAATAACTAAAGAAAAACTGTAGAGAACCCGGTTAAATCAAACTTTATTCATTGTCGAATTAAGACAAATTATTAAACGAGAGACGAGACAAGAGGAAGAACACGAAAATATATATATAACAAAAAGACCATGGACATAAAAGTACAAGGACAGACCACTACAGAGACACAGACCCCAACATCGCTGTTGGGGGTTTAAAAAGCACTAAAATATCCAGGTTGAGCTCGCAGCAGTACAGCAGTTTTACTCCTGATGACTTCAGCTTTAAATCCAGTTTTTAAATATAATCAAAGCAGAATAAGCACAAAAAAAGGTAAAATGTTCATCATTTTTGCCTTAGACTCGCCCAAATAGTATAATTACTGAGGAAGCAGAGATTAAAAATATGCAGTAATGCTACAACAACTGCTCAGTAGTCACTGGAAGGAGAGGGAATAACTTAAAAGCATTACTGATGCCTTAAAATGAAACAGCTGATCTAGAAAACAGAAGGATCTTAACTGTGTTCATGGTGCTCGGTCACCAGCTTTTAACGTGTGAAACTTCATACAGTGGCTGCATGCACGGCAGATACTTTTTATACAATGTGAAGGGGTGGAGAGGCTTAAATGTCAAAGTGGGAAAATTAAATTTGATGTGTAAAACAAAACAAAACAAAAAAACAAAACANCATGTGTAAAACAAAAACAAAAAAACAAACAAAAAAAAAAACAAAAAAAAAAAAAAAGAGAAAAAGTGCATTTTTGTTGTGAAACAAAAAGCAGGAGGCTCACTGCAGCTTCTGCTCTCTGGCTTTCCTTCTCCAAACGTCCACCTT
The DNA here is from genome assembly GCA_026261665.1 of Melanotaenia duboulayi. Lineage (NCBI taxonomy): Eukaryota > Metazoa > Chordata > Actinopteri > Atheriniformes > Melanotaeniidae > Melanotaenia > Melanotaenia duboulayi. Next base: position 35,876,060 of record CM047976.1, read on the forward strand.
CCATTTCACGGATCATCTTGCAGACTCCTCCCTTTTATCCAGACTTTCATCTACTCGTTCTTCTTTTCTTTCTGCTTGAGCAGTTTGTTGATCTCCCTCTTGGCCATGCTGGTGTACTTTGTGATGACACCATGCTGATTCAGGCCTGGCAGCAGCAGCAGGAAGCTCACTACGGAGAAATAAAGCAGCATCACTTCATCTAATTCTGTGCAAGCTTCTTTTAAAAATCAGTGTTTAAGTCTGGAATTTACACATTTCCATTTTGAGTTGGATAAAGTCTGCGACATCAGCAGCTTGGGGAGTTACTACACATTAAAGTACCAGCATAAAGACAAGTCATAAATCATGTGCCCCTTGAACTCTTTCCTACTTCTGATTTGAGTCAACACACCTTGACACACTGATCAGTTGACACCCAGGCTACCTGCTGTGTCATGCAAGGTGTGTTTTGCAGTCAAATGCTAGGGACCTTGACACATTTCAGGCTTTTCTTTAAAACAGCCTGAAGGGGTAAACAATCTCTTCAGTGTACATCATTAATCTAAAGATGAGGACTTCACTACTTTGACTGTAAATGTCTCAGGGATCCGGGTATTGATCTAATTTCTTGCTGCGTCACAGTAACAGGAAGCGTCATGGCAGTTTTGCTGCTCGCAACAGATATGCAAATACCTGCAAAGGTCTTCCCAATGAATGAAAAGTCCATTTAAAAGTAAGCACTGGTGAGTAACTACTCAGGTCGAACAATGAAGCATTAAAGCAACCATACACACCTTTCTGACCTCAAAAGTGTGCTTCTGACTCATTTTGTTGCAACACTCACATTATTCATGCACATTCATGCAGCCGTTGTTGCCGTGCAGCGTCCCCAGGCTGAGAAACCACACACCACACTTTTTTTTTAAAAGACACTCCCTTGTGTCTCAAATCATCATTTGCCGGCAGATAGATATCAACACATTAGCTGGTTACAACGAGCACTATGACACTTTTCTTTAATATAAGCAATAGCTTTCTCTTTTTAAACCCATCTCAAGTACAAGTTGTCCAGATGCTGAGATGTACTTGAAAAAAATGGTTGATAAAAAGTCTTTAATAAAGATACAAAAAAAACACTATCTGCTTTTTATCAATGTTTGCATCTTGCTAAACAACCACATAGAAGCATGAATTATAGCCTCAACTACAGTATATTACAGTAGAGATTTGTTTTCTTTGCAAATATACAGGAGCAAAAACATGCACACACGGTATATGCTGTCAGCCAGACATTAGCTGCATCATCTGGAAGTTTGCAATATAATGTGGAATACCAGTTCTCGTCTTAAAGTAGTGAAATATGACACACCAAAAGATAGAAACACACCGAGATCAAAAGCTGTACCCATCAGGTCTGGCACTGGATAAAAACAGGAGGGGGTGGGGGGTGACTTGACTTTGTTTTTCTCTAAACGTGGGATACTTTGAGGACNTGACTTGACTTTCTCTAAACGTGGGATACTTTGAGGACTTTGCATGTCAGATTGAAAACAGCCAGTTTGACCAATTATGGATATGAAGTCCATAAACGTGTGGGGAAAGTGACCTTCATGGTTTCTAACAATGTCACTGTTTCCAGGCTGGTTCTGCCACCCCTGTTCTTTAGCTTCTGGAGGAAAACAGAGCCATTACCATCAGTCATACCATACTCACCCATCAGGTAGGTGAGGAACAGGTTGTGCACCTGCTGTCCGATCCAGGCCACGGCCAGCAGGCTGCTGATCACTGAGGCAAAGTACTGCAGAGAGCAGGGAGATCACATGTCACATTACAGTCAATTCTAACACTGCTGAATTTAAAGAATTCCCCTCACATGTGTTGCAACAAAGCTGAAGATGTGTATTGCAGACATGCACAAGTCCAGACCAAATGAGGATCTGACAAAGTGTGTGTCTAGCAGGCAAGCTGTGAAAAATCTGGTTATTACAGCCCGTAACCCAGTTTGAGCTCTAAGTGGAGCAGCTAAGCCAAGTCAGCTGATGTTTTTATCTGGAGCAAAGAAAAAGCTCCCCATTGTAACAAACTTAACGAACCCATCAGCTGCAGGAGAACATGCAGTTCTCAGGCTGAAATCTGCAGCAGGCTCACTTTCTGTGCCGTAGCCCAGATCTAATGGCAGATTTTAAAAATAGTACCATTTTGGGTTTCTCCTCTTTGAGGGCACAGAGACGCTTCCACCAGCCGACCACCCGACGCTGAGTCTTCACCAGGTTACCGCAGATCTCATGGAAACGCTGCTGCTGCTCAGTGGTCCTGCACACATGCACAAGATTTGAGGGGTGATTAAAACCCAAATTAACCACAAAAGCCAGGGGTTTCGGTTTAGTTAAAATGAAACAGGATGCTCTGAAACATTCATTAACACTTCAGTCTAATCTTCAAGATGAAGGAAGTAAGCTCTGTCATAATTTATCAAGGGTTACAACTATATTTAGGTCATTTTAAGGGTTAAAAAAAAAAATCAAGACCAAGTTTCTCCAGTGGAAATACAGCAAGTCCTTAGTCTCAGAGAAAAACTGACACAGCTTCATTAGATTTATTAGTTTCTAGTAAAGGGATTAAGTGAACAAAACAAGGCTTTATAGCAACATAGTACTGAACATCACATTTTCTGGCTAGATTGTAAACCTCCTGGATGGGATATACACTTCTGTAGATCACATAAAGCTATCCATCACAAATCACTCCACAGAGTTAAACACTACCGCTCCTGAGAAACTGTGACAACATAAGTCTGTGGTGTGGAACCAAGATCCAACCTCGGCCGGGGGAACTGNCATAAGTCTGTGGTGTGGAGCCAAGATCCAACCTCGGCCGGGGGAACTGTGAAGCCTATGCGGAAGTGCAAAATTTCAGTTCACCCCTTATCCGCTAGTGACTGGCTCCAAAACAGAGTCAATCCCCATAGACTGCCATGTTAAAAATGCCAACTTCACATCAGAAATAAACATGTTTAAAGCCTGGTACAAAAATTTTAGGATTATTATTAGGTCAACTTTACCTTCATCCATCCCCATCCTGGCAGTCCCCCTATCAACTTCACCTCTTTTGTCCATTTTTGGATTTTCCGGGAATGACTACACGACAAGATRGCGACAGTGGGAACCGCCCAATGAGCGTCAGTTCAGCTCTTCAGAAACCTACGGGTGACGTCACGAAGGCCCATTTACATACAGTCTAAGTTTGAAACCCTGGTCCTAGAGGGCCGAAGACCTGCAAGTTTTTAACTTATTGCACAACACTTTGGTCAGCTGTTACATTGTTTTTAAAAGTGCTTTAGAACTAAAATGGTATGTTTTAGATGTTAACCTGCTCCAATAGACCTGTTTCAAATTAAAAAATTATCCAAAAGCCTATCATGTTTTGTACAGTCTCATAAATTTAATCAGGTGTGTTGGATGTCAGAAAAGAGGGCAAAAGAAGAGGCTGACAGGAGGGCAGAAGAGGACGACTTGCCTATATTTTCTGCTTAGCCACCACAGTCTATTTCAGGGAGCCAAATGGGACCGTGACCAGAGTCTGACAGCTCATTTAACTGGCCTCCAGTTTTCTGGCTGAGTCTGTTGCAGTCTCAGAGGGTGCACTGTAGCTAAAGCTACAACATCAGCTCAGCTTGTCAGGCAGCAACTAAATATACAATATACAGTATATATATTTCTAAGACGCAGTATGCACTTGTTCCATTACATCAACAAATTTCCTCCAGTTACTTAACTTTCTCAGAACTGAAAGGAAATGAGTGAAACTTTGCAGCACTAATCATCCATGCAACACACCGCTGATTCTTGCTGAACAGGCCTGCACGTGGAGTGTGCAGCAGTGAAGGTCATGTCCTGCTGATGCAGGGTTATATACTGTGAGGCAAAAGATGCCAGAGGGAAGACACATGTTAAACATAGTGTGCCTAGAACTCGCTGTCACTCTATCCAGTCCTGGGTGTCTGGTTCTCACGAACACACCAAGTCAGGGCGGGGGGTGTTCAGTACACAAGATGTCAAAGCTCCACAAAGCTCTGGGACACCCTGTGGGGTTGGTTTCAAGTAACAGCATCGTAAGTATGCAGAAACAGGGCGGTGGTGATAAGTCTCATTTAATCTCAGAGTAATAATGAAATGGTCATTTGGTATGGGACAGCCCAAAAACAGAGCAGATCTCTTCACTTCATTTTGAGAGCATTAACAGTCTCATCTTAGAAACTAGGGCATTGGTTCATTCAGGTGTACATATTAAAAAAAGAAAGGACAGCCTCATAGTAGAGAGATATTATCCTGAACATCAAGACAAGAAAACATTTTTACAGGCAGAAAAATGGTTTCTCTGTCAAGCGCTCACCACTTATTGGAGCCAAACACTCGGGGTGCGAGGGTGGGCACAAGGTAGTCAGCCAGGCAAAGCAGCATGACGGTGCAGGAGAGTCCAGTCAGCACTGATGGGTCCAAATAGTAAATCATCCTTAAATAGAAAGACAAAGCAATTTTTTTTACTCTGGAAGCCAACACTGGAGCTGAGAACAATGTGTAACTTGTTCATGCGAACACATTTCTGCACATAAAAACCATCTCAAACCATATCAAAATGTTGGCTAAGTGAAGAATGTTACAACATAAAATCTAACCTGTGATAATCCACATTGTTTTTCCTTGTTGGGTTTTGTGATCCAACGATGTGTAAAAGCTTTGCATAACCTTTGAATCAATGTCTTGCAACCAAAAACTGAGTTTTAAAGAAATTATTTCTTTAAAACAAATACATAAAAAATGTTAAAATTATAACATAAGTCAAGAAAGTTTATAAAACCCCAAAAGGTTTTGATGCAAGCATTAATGAGGTTAGATGGTAACCAAAAAGCAAATAACCAAATCTAAACAGAAAATCTATTTTTTTTAAAACCTCAAGCATATTTAATCTACATGCCTCTATTATAGTCACTTATTCTTCAAAAAAAAAAAAAACCAAACAAACAAAAAAAAATCCTTATAGGCAAATAAGTTTTGACTACTGCGACTAAAACCACAGGTCATAAGACAAAAATTCAGCAGTGTAAAAAAAAAGACACCACCACAAGAGCAAAAAAAGCAGAGAAACTTGTGAGACCACAGCAACAAAGATGCACCAGCCCCTCAACAACAGAACAATTAAGTGACAATTAACATTGACTGAGGATATGTTTAAAATGTCAAAAGACAAAGTTTTAAGCAACAGATTATGCTAAGCTGCAACACATAAAATTACAGTCTGTCACAACTGGCTCATTGCTGAGGGGAAGGAAACCCCGTCATGTGATGGTGACTGACTCACAGGAAGAGCATGGTGGTAGCACCCATCAGAGCCCCAGGGAACCAGGGTTTCTCCCAGCGCAGCACACGGTCCCCGACCAGGATCACCTCCCCCCAGCCTTGAAGCTGCTCCTCCAGCTGGGCCGTTTCCTGAGCCTAAACACAAACATTTATTACTAAGCAAAATGGAAACTACACATCTGATCCTGAAACCAAACCAGGAACTTCCATCATTAGTATAAATTTAAGTCGTAGCTATCAATTTAAATAAAAAAATAAAAGGGTTATTTCTTCTACAGTATGCAANTGCATACGAGTTTTAAGCCGCAATTAACTAGGAACACCATTATAAACTTAAATATACAAAAAGGCTCAGATCGTTTGGGTTTAAGTATCTCAATTTGACAACCCCCTTAAAAACATCTAAGCAATACTAAAAATATTTAACTGTACATTTCTGCTTCATGTTTTGGACTTGTGTAGGATTATTACATTTGCAGATGTCTTCGCAGATCATCTCGTGTTGGAAACTAGTCTAAATTTAGTCACCAACTTAAATATGTATTCTAGTGTGTGTGTGTGTGTGTGTGTGTGCATCTCAGATAAAGCCTTGTTAACATGACGATGCAGAGAGCCCAAGTCTTCTGCGCAATCTAAAATACATACTACATAAACTGAATAAAATAATCACAACTCGATTTCAGTCTATTAAGCTTAAATGAAAAGCTAGCAAGATGTAATCGTGCAAGTCAGCACATGTTTAATGTCTGTAGAAAAGCTAAACCTAGCAAGCTAACCGTTAAGCTAGCCAGGTGGCTAACATTAGCTGCAAAAACCAACGGTGACACAATCGTGGCTGTCTGTACCGACAGTTAAGAGCTAGAATCTTTAAAGTTCCTCGTTGATATAGTTATAACTAACTTATCCTACTGAATTTACAAACAGATTTGACCGTGAGAACGCTGTCAAATTAGCAGTATCGACTATCGTTGCAAACACACCCACATCGGATAGGAACATTTAAATGCTCCATTAAGATAAACCAAAATAATTTTATACTCACGAGTATGTTTGCACTTCTGTTGTCGCCTTCAGTCATCGTTACTTAGCCGGTCGGTTGAGCTTTAAAGTGAATTTCCAAGTATTTCCAGAGAAACGACTCTCACACCGTCACAGATTACAATGCTCTCCACCTGCAGCTTCAGCGTCTAACGGTCGGAGGGAGGAAGGATGTTTTTATCTGAAAACCTGCGTCAAATTAACTGAAGTGCATTCTGGGTAATTGAGTTTTATCTCTTCAAATTGCTGATAAAAGTCATCTTGGTCTTAATCCAAAACTATTCATACCAGCGCCAATATTTCATTTATTGTCATTGGCGACTTCCAGTTATTACTCTGGTCTTTATTTCTCAACAGAAAGATTGCATTGTTTGGAAGGCCAAGAGATAAATTAAATTAAAGTCTTCTGCAGGCTGCATGTTTTCTTCCAAAATGATAATATAATCCTCTTAAGTTTCCACATGACCACAGACATCATTATAAAAAGCTTTTAATTTGTTTGGTTAAACTGTAGCATCAGCGAGCTTTTGTGTGCTGACCCTGGTGAGCATCCCTGGAGTTTGGCCTTGTACAGCATCAATCGGCCTTTGCATGTTGGTTGAGGAATAATTCAGCTATAGGAAGATGAGCTTAGTTTTAATCCTTGGAAAAGAACCACTTAGGACCTCTTGTTTTCATTTTCCATTGGAGAATAAGGGTTGGGATGGATTTAGAACTAAACATGTGTTTAAATGTTAAGTGATCATCACAAATTCATAAAGAACATCATAAAGTTTTGATCATTTATTAATTTATTAAACCTGTCTGGTAGTTAAACACACATATAATTTGGTCAAATGTGATAGTAGGGATGTATTTGATTGTTAGTATATTTATTTTAAAATTCTAAATATTAAATACATTCACATCTTGGTGTCAGCAAATTCTCAGATTTAAGTATACATAATTAATTTTTGTTCAGGGGAATTTTCCTAATACTCAGTAATTAATTTCTTAAAGTGGTTTGGTCGTTTTCTCTTAAGTTAATAAGTAAGAAACTCGACTTTAAAATAAAACATTTTTGACAGCGAACGAAAAATATTCTACTTTTCTTTCTGCACCTGAACGCATTCAATTTTACGTACGAAGTGCGTCTGACGTCACTCGGTTTTCATCTTGCTCATCCTGTGGTTGGAGGCGAGATCAGTTAGCTGGTAGCTAACGTTAGCAAAGAGCACTTTATATGTTTCAGACTTTCAGAGAAGTGGTTATTGTCAAGGCCAGTTTTAGTGTGTGATTATACGGGGCGTAACCAGGTGCCATATTCCTGCCTATATTGTCTCGTCTGTTCCGGAGAAGAAGTTGGTACGTAATTAATACGCTACTAGTTAGCTTAGCTGTGAGTAGTTACGCTTATGTGTGTTCGGGCCCTCTTAACAGGCATAAATAATTGTAAAACGTTTAATCCATTGAATATGTTTAATGTGAACTAACTCGCACTTCCTAATTTTCATCGTTGTATTTGTTGCTGTGTATTTGTTTATTTCAGCATTATTTATCAATATTGGGCCGTCCTATGATGAGACGTAGCAACAGGCCTAATTTGGCGCACGTGTTAATGCTCGACAAATTTAACGTTACACTAAATAAAATACTAATTTATGTTAACAGTGCATGTTTATATGAGTCAGAAGACTCTCGGGCCCGTTCAGTGTGTCATAAACATTTTCTGAACGGCAGGAAACATGGCCCACGTCTCTAATCTGTGTCAACAAAATGCCGGCCAATTGTCTTGTTTTTTTGTTTTTTTTTAACTGTGAGTCCTGATTTTACTATAATTTTTTCGGAGACTGTCAGTCAAATTTCTTTTCCAATCACGTTAATTTAATTGAGGATTTAAAACGCAGAGTACAATAGTGCAAGTTTACATCTGCCATTTTATGATTTTGCAGTCTTCAGGGTTTCTTGAAACTTGTAGAGAGAAATCATGGTATAATTTTGAAACCCAAATTTAAAGTTTTTCTACGCACACGAATGTATTAGAAACATAAGATCCCAGTTAGAAGTTCAATAGCAATTAGATGGTTGGTGAATTTGGTTAATGAACTATCTGTCAGCTAGCAATTCAATAAAACTTTATTCTTCCCCAACGGTCATCTTAAGACAAGGTCAGTAAGTTAGGATCATGCTTTTGAGGGCTGTGAGGAGATGCAGCAACAACAATAATTATGTAATTGTGTGCGTTAGTGCACATAGAACTAACACACAAAAGGGGAGCCCAAATCGATGGTGTGTGTTTTGTTTTTCTTTTTTTTTTTGTTTTGTTTTTTGCATCATGTTTAGCTCTGTGTTCATCAAGATAAGCCAACTAATGGCCGCTGTTCTTGTCTGTCAACATGTTTTTACATTTAACTAGTAAAAAATAATGTTAGTAGTTCTTTTTCTAATAGCTATATCTAAATCCGATTTAAAGTACATGTAAAGAGACAGCCACATGGAGATAAATCTGATTTTGTCTATGAAATGGTATTTGTAAAGGTAATCATTTCATGAAATGTGTGTCCACACAAACCCCCAGGAAACCCTGTTATTAAAGCCAGGCCTGTCTGTAAGCAGTGCTTTAACACTGCCACAGAAATGCATTAAAATCAGAGAAGAACGCATAGAGAATGTGCATAAACTTGTAGGACCTAAACAAACATTCAAAAAGGAAGGTGGCAGAGAATTGAGGTGAAAAGGAGATGTTTGTATTAACTGATGAAAAAGTAAATCTGCTTTAGTAGCTTCTGCAGCATGAATGCTACACTGCAATCCTCTGTTGTTGTTGGCAAAGTTTATGAGGTGGAGCTATGGTGTCTTCGGCTCAAGAAAGTTATGTGGGAACAGAATGATGGTTTGGTATCTGGCTTTTAAAAGAATTGTGTTTTGGTGGCTCCCAAAATACAAGGCTCCATGTGGATGTAACATCAAAACGCAAAATATTTTTGTGTTTACTCGTAAACTCATCTCGGAGTCGATATGGCCGAAAAAACTAAAGCAAAAAAAACGGTCAAACATACCCAGAAAATGCCATAGGAAGTCTCTTGAATGAATGTGATTAGCGAATGCATCAAATTTCTCCATATTTGTGTGCTTTTTTTTAAAAGGAAAATAATAATAAGAATAATAATGCTTGTTAATCCATCTCATTCACATAGTGTTTTGTTTCTTTTGTCAGACATGTTCTGGGCAGTGAATTTAGCTGTTGTGATCTTTATCGCAGAGAAAGTGTGAATGTTTTCTCACACAGTCCATATAGTTGTGCTGTTGGACAGTCCAGTAAAATAAAACTTCAGTTTTGTTTCATGTATGTTTTCTGGGATAGCGTTGATGGTCCAGTTAATGGCCTGACTGAACTCTTAACTGGAGCTCAACTCAGCTGTGTATAAAAACATACTTTGTGTTACAGTGATTGGTACATAAATTTTATTATTCTTGACAAAATGGGGTTTTTTGGATTGTTTTATTTTTCTTTTATCCCAGCTTTTGTTTCCAGTGTTGCCCGGTAAATAATTTAACCACCGCCGGTGTGTCCCCTCTTTGCAGAGCCATGTACAATGGTATAGGCCTAACGACTCCGCGAGGCAGCGGCACCAATGGCTACGTGCAACGCAACCTGTCCAGCCTGCGAGTCAAACGGCCGCGGGATGAACGTGGTGGCGAGCGGGATGAGAAGGACCGGGAGAGGCTGGAGAGTCAGCTGAATAGGCAGCCCAACGCTGACATCCTGGAGCACCAACGCAAGAGGCAGCTGGAGGTGAAATGTGCCGAGCTGCAAGACATGATGGAAGAGCAAGGGTAAAAAAAAAATTAAACAGCTTTGATTAATTCACTGCTTATTTCATCACAGTTTCCTGACTTTTGAGACATTTTCTAAATAAAAATGCCAAATATTTCATGCTTATAGCATCTTACATGTATGTCCTCCTTGTTTCTTTGAACATAAAGTGTTACTGATTAGTTTTACATTCAGATTGTGGGAGGAAATGGTAGCATCACAGGTCGTCACACAGACATCCGTAAATTGTGAAACACTCCTCTGTGTTTGGATGCCCAGGTATTCTGCAGAGGAGATCGAGGAGAAGGTGAACAGTTTCCGTATGATGCTGCAGGAGAAGCAGGAGCCGCCTCCCACCACTGCTCAAAAATCTGTGTACGTACATCACATCTGCACAATTATCCAAATCAGGGATCCCCAACCCTGGTCCACAAGGCCCACTATCCTGCAGGGGTTAGATGTTTCCCTGCTGCAACACACCTGTATTTTTTTAAAAACATACCAACCCTTTATGTATATGTCCCAGGGTTTGCTTTGTAAGAAATAATTTAGTACATTCAGTTACATGTGATCACTGTATCATGGGAATCAAATGGATTATGTCCATAGTTTCAGGTGCCACATTCAGCACAGTTAGATCTCCAGTGAGTCGGACCATTGAAATAAACGTAACCACATAATAACCTATAAATAATGAAAATTTCACATTTACCTCTTTGTTTTAGTGCAGAGAGGTATCAGTACATTATTAAGATGTTTTAGTTTAATAAACTATCCTGAAACAATAATAACCTGATTTTGTTTTTATTATTGCAGTTTATATATACATGCTTATTTATTTATTATTATTATTATTATTATCTCAGTGTGACAGAGACTCATGCCCTGGCTGCAGCCAACCAGCAGAAAAACGACCGTCTTCGCGCTGCTTTCGGCATCTCCAGCGACTACGTGGATGGATCGTCCTTCCACGCCGACCGCAAGGAGAAGGAGAAAGAGAAGAGAGAGCAGGAACGTCTGGAGAGGGAAAAACTGCAGCAGCAGAAATATACGTGAGGGGAACAAAGATTTCCAGCCTTGATACCTTTACCGTCCATCACTTTTGTGTTCTTTATGTCCATGTTGTTTTTCTCTGTCAGGTTGGTGGAAGATTCAGACTCGGATTCAGAGTCTCCTCCCAAGAAGCGCAGTCGGAAGAAGAAAAAGAAAAACAAGAACAGAGACAGGTGAGAGGATGAACCTGGTAGCATCTAAGAGGTGTGAAATGATGTGAGGATGTTCTAACGTCTCATTGTTTCCTTTTAAAGCGGCTCAGAAAGTCCGTCCTCATCTCCACACAGAGAGAAAAAGAAATCCAAAAAGAAAAAAAAGAAATGGTACCACCAGATTTTTTTTATTATTATTTATAAAATTTCACCTTTTAAATGACTAACAGAAATATGTGTTTCCAGTGAGGTGTCTGAAGAAGAAGCTGACAGGTAGGTGTTCAAACTTCAGACAGCTTCATAACTTTTTATTTTCTATGAACAGGCTCACGAGTAACTTTCTGTATCTCCGTCACTTTAAGTTCCTCAGACGAGAAACAGAAGATTTCAAAGAAAAACAGAAAAAGGAGCGAAAGTTTGAGTCCTCCAAAAACAAAATCAGCTCGACACAGAAGCGTCTCCTCCAGCTCGGCCCACAGGTATGAAATGAGTGAAAGGTCTTAAGCCTTGTTAACATCCTCTGAGAGAAGCGAGAACTTCTCATTATCAAGACCAGAAGAACAAAATGATGTCATTTTGTTCTTCTGGTCCTGGTCTCACAGCCTGTTCTCGACGCACCAGCCAAGCAGAACTTTTTTCTTGTGGGGCTCCAAGAAGCATGGTGTGGTTGGTGGGACATTTGAGGTGGGCGTGGCTAACACAGAAAAGCATAATTGCTGATGCATGGTTGAATGGATCGGTTTAATGAACAGCTGATCATGGTTGTGATAGAAATTGATGTATGGAACCAGGATTGTGCAAGTTCATGCTTCTCATGGACTAGTTGAGTTCAGTTCTCGCAGGTCAAGATGAAAAGTTCACGTTTCAGTTTCAAACTTATTCACAGTTCGGTTTTCTCCAGCTCCATTTTATTTATATAGCACTTGATCACAGTTAACCAAAGTGCTTTACAACTAAATAAAAGCAATAAAAAACATGTAAAATAAGTATAAAAAGAAAAATGACAAAAACCAACATCTCACTAGAGTTAAAAACCAAATAAAAAATGTGTTTCAAGCATAGATTTTAAAAACAAGGGAAGAGGCATCATTAAAACGTGGAGGTAACTGGTTCACCAGTTTTAACTCGTTCACATTTCAGTTCATTTCAGTTTTATAGTTTAGAAGTGAGAATGAAAGACTGGACTTGAGAAAGTGAGAGAAGAACTGTTATTTTACAATGAAATCCATTTTATTAGACCTTAAATTCTATTACATAAAACGGATATGCATGTAGAACATGTGTCGACTGAGGACAAAAAATTATTGTATTTTTTGTTTCACAACAAACAAAGTTATTATTGCTATTTTAAAAATTCGACTTTGGCTCTATCTCAGTGAGAAACTCTGGTTTTCCTCATTTCAATCCACACAGGATAGTTCAGTAAATATTTCCATTTGTTGTTGTAGCAGCAGCCAGTCTCCACCAAGATCACGCCAACAGGACCAAACGGCAAGAAATGTTGATGAGGGGAGAAAAGGGAGATCACCAGAGAGGAAGAGACGAGGTTACGAGGAGCACAGCCCACAACATCAAGGAGGCGAAGGGGTAAATCTGAGGCTGAGAGCAATGATCAGATCATAATCACAGTTTTTGAGTCTAAAACAAATCTTTCTTCTGTCATTAAGAGGAGACCCAACGTGGAGAGAGAGCGACAGAGGGAGCCGGAGAAAGCCAGGAGGAGGCATGACTCCTCTTCTCCTTCACCCACTCCACAGACCACAAAAGCCTTGGAGAGGGACAAAGCTAGAAGATCTAGAAGCAAGCAGAGAGAGATGGAGAGAAGGAGGCGCTCCAGGAGCCGAGAGATGGAGAAAGGGAG
>CM047976.1:35889514-35908310 GCA_026261665.1 Melanotaenia duboulayi
GGAAACGGCGGTCCAGGAGCCGAGAGATGGAGAAAGGGAGGCGCTCCAGGAGCAGAGATTTGGAAAGGAGGGGGCATTCAAGGGGTGTTGAGATGGAGAGAAGGAGGCGTTCTAGGAGCGTAGAGATCGAGAAAAGGAGGCGCTCCAGAAGCGTAGAAATGGAGAGAAAGAGGCGTTCAAGGAGTCAAGAAAGGAGGGACAAAGTAAAGGAGGGTCCTCCTCAGAGGATCAGACATGACTCTTCTTCATCCGGTTCTCCTCCTCCTCCTCCTCCTCCTCCTCCTCCTCCTACATCTAAACAGGAAACTATGAAAGGAAGGAGCAGAGAGACTGAGTGGGAAAACGACAGAAGCAAACAAGATAAAAAGACGAGACTTGACTCTTCATCTCCTTCACCTTCCCCCGAAAAGGAGAGAGCAAGGAGAGAGAGGAGTGGAGAGAGGGAGCGTAGGACTGAGAGAGACTTAAAGGTACCAAATGATCGGGACAAGAAGGAGAACGCTACAAGGCAGGAGGCGAAAACTTCTCCTCGCCAGCAGAGAAATGACAAGAGAAGGGACACACATCTTTCCCAGGACTCCTCGTCCCCCGCCTCCCGCTCGCTCGCCACCAACGGACGCCAACGGGAGAATGAGAGGAGACGAGAGACGGACGTGGAGAGGTCTAACGACAAAGACCGGTATCTAAAAGCAAGGGAACAAGATGGTGGGAGAAAAAAAGATGAGGTGGAGGTTCGAAGAGAAGGGTCGAAACCTTCGGAGCGACCTCGGAACGACCGACCGGAGACGAGCGAGAGAGCAGAGAAGACGAGAAGTCCTGTGACGGAGAAGAAGTGTGAAGAGAAGACAAAGCAGGCGGAGGAAAGAGGAGAGACCAGCAGCAGTGACAGCAGCAGCAGTGATAGCGACAGTGATAGCTCTTCATCCTCTTCTTCATCTTCATCCTCTTCTTCTTCATCTTCCTCTGAAGATGAGGTTAAAGCCAAGAAAGTTGGGCCAGCAGGAAAGGAAAGAAGCCCTCCATCTTCCATCGGAGCTGCTGTAGAGAGATACATCGCCAACGGGAGGAAGGTGAGCTCCGCCTCTGCTTCTGAGGGCGATGGAGGTAGAAGATTTCAGAGGGACAGAGATGCTGAAGGAGACCAGCATGAGAAGGAGAGACCGTCCCACAGAGCTCCTACAAAAGGACAGGAGCGTTACAGTCCCACACAGATGGACAGCCCCAGTCCACCTCCCTCCCCACCCAGCAGAGCAGACAACAGAGGCAGCAGGTACTCTCCTCCACAGGCCAAAGCTGGGGAGAGGGGCCGGGACAGGGACGGACCCAGGAGGACCACAAGGGCCAGTCCCCCTGCCAAGAGGTCCCAGTCTCCCCCTCGGAGGATTTCCCCAGTCCGTCGCACACCTCCAAGACAGTATCAGGAACCCCCACCGCGGTCTAAAAGAGCTTCTCCTCCTCCAGCCTGGTCAGAGCGGGACAGAGACAGACAGAGGGACAGAGACAGGGACAAGAATAGGGAACAGGACAGAGCTATCAGGAGGAGCAGGTCCAGGAGTCCAAGGAGGCGCAGCAGGTCTCGGTCCAGGAGTCCAAGGAGGCGCAGCGGATCCACATTAAGAATACTAAGACGGCCAAGTCCTCCAATCAGGTAAAACATGAACTTTGGTGAAAGTGAGCTTGATCTCTGCAGGTCTTAAACTTCCCTAGTTTTCCTCCAGTACGCTAACGTTACATATGTTTCAGCATAGAACAAGAGCTAACAAAAAGCAGCATATCTGTAGGAAAATTATACTCATTTACTGTCTGTGCACTGAGCTTATTAACCCTCTGGGGGATAAATTCACAGTTCTGGACTTTGATTTTACATTTAAAACTGTTTACAAGAGTTTTGTGCATTTTATTTATATTTATGACATAATTTCAACACCTTTTTATAAGTTATATTTGCTCATTGGCTTTTACAACCTTTAGCTTCTATTCTATTCTATTCTACAGTCATTTAGCAGACGCTTTTATCCAAAGCGACTTACATTTGAGAGTAAGAACAACACAAGCATGAATTCAAACAAGATGGGACGTCACACACAAGTTGTTAAGTTGCACAGTTTATAGAAACTTGAGGAAACTCCAGGAAATGATCCCACTGTACACAAAAATAACAGTGAAGGCACAGACGGACCTTTTCTATTGCAGTTTTTAAAAGGTTCAAAACAAATCAAAATGCAGCAATGTCTTAAGCAGTTTGAAAACAGAAGATGTAACTTTGACCATCCTGTTTAAAGCTTATAGACCTGAAAGGAATGTTCATGTGATTTTATACATTTAAAGTGTTGGGAAACTAATTAATGGACAATCTTGATAATCATAAATTCATGACATCCCAGGTTCCACTGAAACTTTGACATTCCTTGTTTGGTGTTCTTCATTCTTCACCCTGTTAGGACCTTGCAGATCTATTTTCCTTCAGTTTCATAGAAGCCAATTTCCTCCCTCACACCCATTGATGCAGAGATTTCTCCCTTGGCCATCTTGTTTGCTATCTGTGCTTGAATCGATTCTTCCAAGTTTCTCCTTTTGCCCTCTGACAAAATATCAGTTATCTGTCTTATTATTTTATCATTTATAAATCATTTCAAAATATTCTTTGTCTTTATCTTGGTAAAATTTTATTATTTCTCCACCTCTGGAAGGAATATGTTTAGAAAAACCTTCAGACTGGTTTCAGATTTGAGCTTAATTATTTTTTTCGTGCTACTCAGCCTCCTAAAATGTTGGCTGTGTGTGTGTGTGTGTGTCTGTGCGGTCTGGAGTTATCGGTTTTCCTCTGTTTTTTCCCCAGATCCCGCCGCTCTCCCTCTCCACAGCGTCGGAGGAGGACGAGTCGCTCCCTCTCCAGGGACAGGAGGGAGCATGAGAGAGGCAGGCAGAGGGAGGCACAGCGAGAAAGGGAAAGAGAAAAACCGCCTGTCCAACCCAAAGAAGTCCCCCAACCCCGCAGGTCCTCTTCATCATCTTCTTCCTCCAGCTCCTCCTCTTCCTCTGCGTCCTCGCCCTCACCACCTCGAGAAAAGAAGGACACAAAAGCACCATCAGAGAGAGACCGGAGGGCAGATCAGGAAGACGCCAAGCGACAGGACAGAGAGCCGAAGAGTCGGTCCGCGTCTTCACAGGGCCCTTCCAGAGATTCATCCCACGCTCTGGCCCCCGAGAGGAGAGGCCCGCCGTCAGACTCACGGCGCCCTGACGTTGCTGCCCAGAAGTCTCCAGCAGGCAGCCAACAAGACCAGCGACCATTGTTACGAGGTCCAAACAGGAAGCAGCCGTCACCGCCAGCCCGCCGGCCCCCTGAGCAACCGGTCCGGAAAGACAGCGCCCTGAACGGTGACGAGACCAACGCAAGCAAGAAAGCCAACAGGAGCAGCAGCTCCAGCTCCTCTTCATCCTCATCATCATCATCGTCGTCATCTTCCTCCTCTTCATCATCCTCCTCTTCTTCAGACAGCTCTGACTCTGAAGCAGAGCAGGAAAAAGGGTGAGTAGAAGGACGGGTATCTTCCTCAGAGGGATGATTTGAAGATGGAACAACAAGGCTGCCGGACTCCTGATTGGTTGTTACAGCTTTGTTTACTTTTTAACAGGAACACAGTGAAAGCCCCGAGCTCTTCTTCATCCTCTTCCTCATCTGATGATGAAAAGGATCCAAAGAAAAAGAGGTAGAATTCACACTTGGATTTATTTTCACTCTATTTGACTTATTTTGTTCCATTTTCCTTTACTTTGGTTCTTAATTTCTTTTTTATTTTACTTTATTTCATCATCTTTTTTTTTACATAATTTTGTTTTTTTTTTCATCCCATTTTTTATTTTACTTTACTTTTTTTTATTTTACTTCATTTTTTATTTTATCACATTTAATTTAATTACATTTAATTTTATTAAAGTTACTATATTTTATTTGGCTTTATTTAATCGTTGTTAATTACTTCCCATTGATTTTACTTTATTTTACTTTTTCCTTTGCTTAATGATAATTTTTTAAATTTAGTTTAATTTTATTTTATTTCATCCCTTGGATTTTAAGCTGTTGTAAAGATGAAACCTGCTGCTGCTGAAATGTGGTATTTAGAGAACTGTGTTTTCCTAGCAGCCCTGCGAGGCCTCACCGGGTGCCGGCTGATTCGCTAAGAGAATCTCGCTCGCTCAGTTATTCTCCTCCCAGACACGTGAGAGCGGCGCCGTCCTCGCCTCGCCACAGGTCTGTGTCCCCCGAACGACATTAAACTTCTCTTTCCCAGAACTGAAACAGTTGTCGGCACTATTAAATCCATTTAATCTTTTCCCAGATTAATTTTTCCCCTTGAAATCTGTGTTTTTTATGAAACCTCTGTTTTTTTCCAGGGTTAATGTCAATTTTGACTTTAGTAAATTGTAAAATTCAGAGATGCCAGCTTTGCTCAAGTTATCCTTGGCTACTATTTTACCTGAAGGTTCATCAGTACTAGCGATGGCACAGAAAACATTAATTCAGCTGATAACTTATTTTTGCATAAATGTGTCAGAATCATATTCAGAGAGACTAACCCATGAATTAAATACCTCATAAATTTACATTTTAAATTAAAAAGAACAACAAAAATACACCAGCAGCATTATCACCAAACAAGCCATAAAACCTGCTAAATGTGTTTCCTACTATTCAACCACACTCGTGTTGCTGACTGGAGTTCTCCAATTGGCCTGTTGAGGGCGACACAGTGAAGATCACGAGGTTGAATTGAAGAGAAGTGTACCAAAATCAAAGTTCTAGCTCAGGATATTTGCTCTATGCTGTCCACACTTTCCCTTGTGTCCATCTGAATATGCGACATACACCTGTGAAGGAAACAAGAAAGGAGTAAACCATTCCTGTTGGTTCTTAATCATCTCCAGCGATGCAGCATCAGTACATTAATCTTTGATCTCTGATAGTTACATTACGATGAAATGTTCAGAAAGTGTTCAGTTAATTTATTTCCATAATGACTTTNTACGATTCAGTTAATTTATTTCCATAATGACTTTAGGTAAAATCTCCTTTTAATTTGGATTATTTTCCTCTTCTCAGCTCATACAGTTATAGTCCTGGATCCTCTTATATTTTACATTCATCCTAATTATCATCGTCTTTAGAAAAGTTCCATAAAAACTGTTTCTTTCCTGGCAGGAGTGGCAGCAGACAGTCACCCAGCCACCCGTCGAGCAGCAGACGGAGGAAATGAGCCAGCATCTCAGCGAGTCCTTCCTCTTCCTCTTCTTCTGTTCTTGAACTGGACTACAACTCTGACTTCTGAGCCAGCTGTTGGCAGATGTGCGGCTGTCAGGGGAGCTCCTCACACTGTAATCACCAATGTTTGTTTTTTTTTAAGCAGCTGTGACGTGCCGCTGCCACCATAGGAAACCTTGTCAGACACAGTTAAACCTAACTAACACTGCTCCTCTGTACCTGTACTGATTATTGTGTTCTACCTGTAGATATGGACTGTCTGTATTTTGGTTATTATCATGTAACAGATGTGGGATTTCCAAGTAATGTGAGTGAAACCTGAACATGGGTAATTTCTTTGTTGAAAACGATTCATTATAATTAAAGGTGATTGTACATTTTATTTGTGTGGTATTTTTTCTTTACAAGGAGAATCGGGCTTAAAGCTGATATTACTGATGTAGGCTGGGTCGTTTTACCCAGTGGCAGCTGGGATAGGCTCCAGTCCCCCATCAGCCTGAGTTGGATGAAGTGGGTCTCTAGCATGGAAGTGTTGAGGTGTGGAATATAGCCCTCAATAAAGGGAAAAGTAACAATTTTTTGGCTTTTCTTGGAATCATAATCAGGTTATAAAACAGTCCATCTGTTAAGCTGTTTTTAATGCAAATTCAGGAAACATTCAGTTGATCTGAGTCAGAATTTATCATTTTGAACCAATTTCTAAAGCAGCTTTTAACTTCCTTTGAAATTTTGGTAGATTTGTTTCAACATGCTTTTTACCAACAGAAAAAATGAGGTGTGGACAGAAAGGTTGCTCAATATCAACTGTGACCGGGAAGGAATAGCCGTTGTTGCAATACCGAAACTGATGGAAACGTCAACGTTTTTAGTTTCACTTGGATTTCTGAGGAACATAATCTAGTTGCGGCAGTAAACTGGATTCTCTGATCATGTTTTAGTCCATGATTACAATTTATACTTTTAAAAGTTAGATTATAAGTGTGTGTGTTACAGTTGTAACAAAATAAATTATTGGGTAACTGCTGACATACTATGTCTTTTTTGGAGTAGTTGTAGCTCAAACAATAGCTTGCATATGCACCTTTTTGCAGTGTTTGTACATCCCATTTGTGCATTTGTTTTTTTTTTGTTTTGTTTTTTTAGTAGCATAATTACTAAAATAAGTTAAGACCTGTTTATAGACCNATAATTACTATAAAATAAGTTAAGACCTGTTTATAGACCTGCTTGTTATTAGTAAAAAAAATATGTATTTACAGTAATTTGTTAAAGTTGGGAAGCGACATGATATTCCTCCTTTTAGTATTAAACCCAGATGAAAAATTAAGATTTTCCATATGGAAAAAGGATGTAGCGTTTGGCCCATTTCTCGCATTTCTGGCTTTTCCCACGTGACGTAAACGCCGCATCAGATGATGAGAGTGGGTCATCAGCTGCAGTCAGTCAGGTGTGGTCGCGGCGGTAGGGAGACATTCCGATCGAGACTTTTTTCCAGCGTCTACCGCGGGTTTGCAAACGTGACCCGCCGCCGAAGAACCGAACCCACCCAATGATTGAGGTATGGATCATAGTTTTACTAGACGGGTTTAAAGTTTTTTCCGCAGAGAGAGAGGTGTCCTGACGTCTCCGCAGGCCAGGTTCAGGCCCAATAGCGTCATTTCAGACGGGATAACAAATATGGAAATTGTCTTGCTTATCGGCGGCGGTAAACACTCCACCAAACTCAGATTAAGATGTTTAAAAATTAGCTAAAACTCATCTGTTCACCTGACTATATCACTTAACTCTCTAGTGGTCAGTTTTTTCCAGTTATTTTAAAGTTTAACGCCACTCACGCGCTACAACCGCCCACCGGTTAGTAGTTTTCCAACTTGTGACTGCTGGACTGAAGCCGTTATGTTGAGTCCAGGAACGCTTAACTCTGAAATATGAAATTAATTTAATGTTAAAACAGATACAAAGAGTTAAGAGTGTATCCACTTATTTAAATAGTCGTGTATCTGTTTAGATATACCCGTAAATCTTTCATGTTAGTTGAATCAGCGACATGTTTTCACGGCAAAACTCTTCTCGAAGTTTATATTTTATTGGAAAAATTGCAGTTTGAGGAACTTCATGTCAGCCGAATGAAGGACAATCAGAACAAGGTTCACAAAATCTTGTCGTTTTGTAGTTATACTAAATCAAATTCTCCATCATTTAAAGTGTTTATTAAATGAACCGTTTTAAGCGTTGTCCTCTGCCCCCAGTCAGGAAGAGGGTGCTGGATAGTTCACGTTAGCGTGATCCCGATTCTTTTCCAGGCTTTCCTGTTTTCGTGGAAAAAGTGTGTCGGGTAATTCAGTTTCGTTTTAACTGTTTTACATCATAATTGTGTTACCATCAACAAATTAAATCAAGGATTAATGTTAAATGGGTAAGAAAAGAAATGTGTTGGATATCGGGCGTCACTGCATCGGCGAGTGTAGAAAAAAAATTAAAAATGGGGGCTAGGCCAGGGCCACAAACCGGTGTATCGTGTCAGGTTTCCCAGTCAAATCTGTTCCCCCTTCAGCTTTGCTGTAGCTACGGAGGCCCCCAGGGGACATGGATCAGGTGGGGGGTGGGGGGCATAGTAGGATTTCCTTCATGTTTATATTCTTAGCAAACTTATGTCTCTAAAAGTAACAAATACTATAATGTATAAAAACAAAAACAAAAAAAAACAACGTTATTACGGTTTAAGAGTTTTATACTCAAATAGAGATTTTATGTGAAAAGAATTTTCTTGATAATCACATCATAAAATATAATGAAGTCATAGCCTTTTTAGTAATTATTTAAACATTTGCTCACTTGTTACCTTTTGGTTAAAATCCTGAAATGTTCCCTCACCTGGATCTTGACAGGGAAACTGGTCTGGCACATGTTTAGAAAATAAAAAGCTGTCGATTTTAGTAAATGATTAACCTATTATTACAACATAAGTGGTCATCTAATGTAAAAAGGTGGGACTCATAATGTGTTAAAAACTAATAATTACAAAAAATGAATGCATTAAATTTATTTGCAGTTTGAATTCCGAACAATGGAGAATGTTTGTTGGTGCACGCGTTCCTGATACACCAAATGCACTGGTGCACATNCAGAATGTTTGTTGGTGCACCTGATACACCAAATGCACTGGTGCACATGTCAGAGCTAGGCTAACAACTTAGCAATTTGGGCGCTACATCTATCAACTCTGTCTCAAGTAAACGCCTAGCGACAACTAGCGACCTTTTCTGGTATTATTGGAGACTGACATAAATGCACATATAGTTTCATCTGCTTAATGAGCACTGAGTGCTGCAGCTGGCCCCTCCCTCGTCCAAAAGAACACAAGATTAATCAAGTCCAACTCCTAGTAAAAAAGTAAAGCACAGAGCCAGTATATTTCTTTTTTAAATCAGTTATTAAACAGTTGTTTACTTAAGGTGCATCCACATCAGGATAGTCTGGGGTGCTCTGTTTAATTGGGCAGGGAATTCAGAAAAATCTTTGCACCTTTCTTTGCTTTGCTTTGACATTGCGCTTTACTCCAGCAGACGAAACCGCCTGGACAACAATACACAGTAACATCTGCTCGCTAGGGGACACTATTCCTCAAAACTAACTATAGCCAAGAATGAATTAGACCAAAATCTGGTTCATTGATTGGTCAGGCCCAAAAAAACTCATCCTGTCTTGTTTCTGATTTTACTTTGGTAAAAAAAAAAAAACATATCTGGTTTTCTCCAGAATCCGTCCGGTATAAGCAGCAGGAGAGGATGCGAGTTANTAAAAACAAAAACATATCTGGTTTTCTCCAGAATCTGTCCAGTATAAGCAGCAGGAGAGGATGCGAGTTATCTGACATGTTGCTCTACGTTACTTCCTCCCTGTGGTCAGCTAGATAGTTCATTCACTCTCACACCATCAGTGCACCGGACTAGAGTTTGCTTCTTTGGTCCTAATGTGCATTAAAGACCCAAAATATGCTCCCTTATGTACGTACATCGGGATGTCCGTTTCAAACGTCATACTTTCATGCATCATTTGTGTTGCCATGGCTGAGTTAATTCTTCCATTAGTTAGTGATGTCTGACTCCTCATTTTCTTCCCGATCCAATACCGAGTAAAATGCAAGTCAGTATCAGTGATACCAAGACTTTGTACAGAAATTTAACGTGTTTGGAAAATCACTTTTAAAGCAGCAATGCTGAGGGGAAAGGAGGTGGTAGTTACATTTTTATTGAGTACTCTGTGATTCAAACTGAAATTATCAGTAAAATCCATAAAAAAATGATATATGCCACAATAATTGCATGTGTTTGTCAACACGTCTACATATTAAAATATTTAGTTAACCAGCAGTCTTAACAAATGAGAGGGATTATTATTATTATATTCTATTAAATATTTATCGTCTGTAATCTTATTAAAAATTTTTTTTAAACCATACAATGGCAGTTTTACTGAATATGTAATGGCACCAGCCTTCCAGCATCTTTAGCCACTAAATCTAGGCCTGTTGAGTTAATGTGAGCTGATCTCAGGGACACGTCACTTCAAGCTGAACTCAAAGATATTTATGGCAGCAATAGTTTTCGAACGAGAGGAACTCCTGTTGTTTGAACATCAGCATAAAAACCTGAACCTAGCAGACAGCTGAAAGTCACTTTCCCAATATGTAGCATTAGTGGTCCACAGCTCTACATTACTTGCTCTGAATAGTGGTTAGTACCCGCCTGCAGCATCAAAGGACTCTGAGAGTGACGTTTCGCCCTTACAGCACCTGTCCCTCTTCCTCCTCCTCTTCCTCAAAATTTAATTATATACTGTGTAATGATTGGCACCGTCCCCTCAATTTCTGGTGGTTTTGCTCCGTCTTCTGCTTCAAGCAACGTATAGATAAGCTCCCTGAAAACAGACGATATTACTAACCGACGTAGGAGAAGGACGAAACTGTCTGCGTATTCGTCTTCTGCGTTGAGCATAAATGGGCCTTACAACTATCTGTGGAAGTGGACCAAACGAAGCCAGTGTGAATGCGTCCTTAGGGTGATCCTGCTTTATATGACATCTCTGCTGCACAAACACTATTTCCTCATTGATAAGAAAAATATGATTTAAGTCAAACCAGCAGATTTATCTGTGTTTCTTCAGCATTATTGGTCACCTAGCTGCTCAGTCATCACAGCTGGCTGTTTTATAACTTTTACTTTCTCTTATAAACAGTTTGGTAGAACAAATATCATCATTCCTGTAGACAGTTGGTGAGATGATCCTCTATGAATGCTGTATTACCATCAGAAGGCAAAGAAAATTAGTTTATATTGCATATTTCATACATAAGGCAACCCAATATGCTGTACAGATCAGCAGGAAATATATCTTCGTTGCTGTTATTGTCATTATTGCCATCATCTNATGCTGTATATATGCTGTTATTGTCATTATTGCCATCATCTTTATCACCATCGTTATTGTCATCATCAACCATTTGAAAAAAAAAAATTATATAATTAAAAGCGGTGGCAAAAGGATTTTAGGAGCTGATTCACCAGAACCTGGTTTTGAATCAGACTTCATGTTTTCCAGGACTCTCCTGGTTTGGAAAAGACTTCAGGTTTTCTGGTAGTTTGTTCCAGATAACCTGAGCTGCAGTCTGCAGCAGTGTAACTTTCCTGGCTAGGTTATAGGATGTGAGGCTCAAACAGCAGGATGAAGAAGTTATATTTAGTGTCTCAGCTGTCGTTTGAGGAGCAGCCATGGAGGATGGGAGGGGGCACTGTCTGCACGCAGCAATGAAAAACGTAACCAATAATCATATTGATATGACCTTTACTCTCCTCCCTGTCTTTCTTTAGCACCTCTGCATCCCGAGCAGAAGAAGTGAGAGGCTTATTCGTGTCAAGAAACCAGGAACGGGAGACTTTCCACCCAACCACCCGAGGAAGTGAAGTGAAATAAAGGTGTTGGTTAAAGGAACCTCTGCTGAGCTGCAGTGGAAAAGAGGAACGGTTTCTTTGCTGCCTTTAGGAACAGGGATGGGGTTCTAAGTGGTGGTGCTACTGTAAAAGCCCTCTGTCATGGAGATGTGAAGACGTTGCACAGAAAAGGGTGTCAACGCTGCCCTGACGGAGCTGGAAATTCCCTGCAGGAGTCACTGGGTGGAACTGGAACTAAGGTGAAAGCACTCGGTCCGTCTTGGCTCTCAAGTATGAATCATCAACACAGCTCTGGAAGATTGCCACATAGTCAAGCTACTGCTGCATTTCACCCTGAAACCAAAGAACATGATGTGAACATGTGAAGTGAAACTGGTGTCAGGTGAATGCTTCAACTGGAAATGTCCTTGTTCTGTGGAGCCGCTTTGAGCCGGTAACTTTGCAGATAAACTTGGAACTGCATGTGCACTTGGGAGAGGGAAGAACACCTTCTTCTATGAGACTGTTTTACTGGAAAATTCAATAGTGGCCATTCAAATGGCAGGAAAAGACTACAATCATCTCTTTAAGCTGCTCATCATTGGAGACTCCAGTTAGTACATTTCGACTTATTTAAAACTCATCTGCAGTCAAAGTATGTTTCCATAATTCTGCTTTCCTTTCACACAGACTAGTTTAGAATGTTTAACATGATTCTTGGAGAAAACAAGTTGTTTTCAAGCACTTTTTTGGCCTTTGCAGCAGATCTAGTGGGTGCAAAGCCTAGCATCACCGCAACACACAATATGGTTTCACGGTTCACCAACTTCAGACCTCTTGGGCCGGTTTCCTACAGGTTTTTAGATGTTTCCTGCTGCAACACATCAGACTCAGATTAATGGGTATGCAAAAGCCTGATGCAGAGCTTTACAACAAACTGATGGAGAACCATTTCATTTAAATTGATGTTGCATCAGGGATATATAGAGTCTCTGTATAAATACTACATTTTGTGGCTGGATTGTAAACCTCCTGGATAGGGTATAAATGCCTGAAAAACTTTGTAGATCACCTAAAGGGTAAGCTATCCATCACAGTTTATCCCACAGAGTGACACACTACCGTTCCTGAGAAATTGGTGATGATATAAGTGCTAGCGATCAGGGGCGCCGGAGATCTAGCAGAGTTTTAAGGGTTAATTAATATTTACTGCCAGCTGCACGTTGAAGAGCAACATTCAAATACCCTGCTGAATTGGTCTCTTCTGCGTTTCCACGGCGATGGACAACAGATGGATCACTGCTGTTCAGGTATCTCAGATAGCTCTGTTGCAGTTTGATTGTCCTGACTCTGGCTCATTGTAGACTGGATTTTTTTTACATTTCTTTCAGCCCTGTACTCTGCTTCTCACCTGCTAATTGCTGGGATACGCTCCATTTTCCTCAAGATCCAAATTGTACTAAGCCTTATAAAAAATGGATGGAATGGTTTTCTCAGCCGAACAAAAAGCTGCTAGTGTGTTTGGTTTTTCTAACATGCTGCTTAAGACCTCAAATAACTGACGTATGAGGATACGGTGTCATGGCGGCTGCAGTCGGCGTCAATCAAGGATTCTGTTTAATGTTCATGCTTCTTCTGAAGTATTTTTTTCTGTTCACCTCCAGCTTTGACTCTGATTGCATGTTATTGGTTGTGCATCAGGCTTATATTCTGGTATTTGTGTATATTTGGATCATTTCAGCTCAGAATGAGAGCCTTTGCTTGCTTTGCTTTGGTGTCTGCTCTGCTTTACTCTGCAGCTCTATGGTCATACTATAGATCCAGCTGTGGTCTACCTTCCAGCTTGGTGTTGCTACTCTGCAGCAGAGCTCAGATTTCTGGACAGAAAACCCACTAATGCCCGGTTTTATCAATCAGTCCAGCATAAAACCACTTTGGATTTGTCAGATGTCTGTTGACTGTGGCTCTTGTCAGCTGTTTATCAACATGCAACGTGAGTGGTGGACATGCTGTTTGTAAAGCATGCAGGAAGAGCATGCACAGCTTACAGCAGCTGATTCCACCTCTGTAGGTCTGTAGGTCCTCTGTAGGTCTGCCTCACATGTTCTGGTTAGAAATAAAGAATTAGTCTCGTGAAGTTGTGTTTACCCAGTATCAGTAACTGGTTTAACATGGCCTGCAGTGCAGTCCTGTAATGACATCCTCTCTTCTTGTAGCTTCCAGGTTCCTTTGGAGGAATAGCAGTTGGATGCAACATCAGTTCTATGAGAACAAGTGTAGACCCCTGAAAGAGGAATGTGGAAGACCTGGTTCTGGTTTGGAACCTCCTGATTTACAAAGGTTTTTCTAAGAAACCTGTCTCCCATGCTAAGCTGAGAAAAGACAAGCTATCTCCCAGTCAAACATAAGGACACGAGGCTGCTTTACACATTCCCACATCCCAAAATACTAACTTGGGCTGCATGGTGGTTAGCACCACAACCTCTCAGCTGGTTCGAGCCTCAGACGGGGAGGTGTTAGAGCAGCGGCCTTTCCGTGTGGAGTTTGCATGTTCTCCTTGTGTATTCCCTGGTTCTCTCTGGCTTCCTCCCACCTTCCAAAGACATGCATGTTACGTTAGGTAAGCAGGTCTCTCTTGTGAATGAGACTGTGTCTCTCAATGGGACTACCTCTATAAATAAAGTTTTTTTTAAAAAAAAGAATCCTTGGAGATAAACTTGGAAGCCGAGTTCTTAATCTTTCCAGATCAGAGCTGAATTTTTTTATTGAGAAGCAGCTGAGATCCAGATGGGTTTGTTTCAGTAACAGTGTGACGCAGTTGAGATGGAGCTTTTTAAGGAGGATTTGTTGTTGCTGGTTTTGACATGTTTACACATCACTTATGTGGAGAATCTAGTCAGGCTTCGTTGTCTTTGTCAGGTTGGGAGTTCTTCATAAATTTTCAGTTCTGTTTCACAAACTATTACATCAGATTCTGCTCAATATTCATTTGAAAAGTTATATTCTTCATGCTGTGAGAACAGGACATTAGTAGCATGGGTGGACCTGGAATCATCGTGCCGCCTGCTTGTACAGCCAGACACAAAACTAATTGCAACTTTTTGTTACCACAAAATTTCCAGTTTCTGCGTTTTGCTTTAAAACCTGTTAGTTTTCTCATATCCTCTGACAGTAAACTGAATTTTCTCTGATATTTTATTCTGTTAATCCAGAATAAAGCAGTCTGTGATGATGTTGGAGGTAATTGTTGGTTGTCTGAGTTCAGATATGATTCTGCTGCACAGATAAATCCAGTAGAACAAGTTTGTCTGATAGATGCAGTCACACTTCTCCACAATGTTTTTTAAAGACCTTGTTTCCTCATCAGGTTGGATGTCTTCTGAACAGATACACACAGAGAGCAAAGATGCAGAGAATTTAAAGATCCTGTCGTATGGAGCGACGATAGGGACATATAGGGTCTTCTCTATAGGTGTACAGGTACAAATCAAATCTCCAAGTACAAATTTATTCCGCAAGTCTGAAAGTACAAGTAAAATTTTACACGTTAGAAACTTTTAGTCAGTTTTACAAGTTCAAAACATTTGTCACACATCTCACACACCCGCTCAATAACTGCTTTGTATTTTCTGACTTGTAGAATCCGTATTTCTAGAATTTGTACCTGACTTGATGTTAAACGTACAAATATGAAGATGCAAGTTACAAACCGTATGTGCCTATCTCAGCTCCATACGTTTATGAAAGATGAGCTGCTGTTATGTGGTGGTGGTAGTAAAGCCTTGAAACATTAAAGCTGTACTTTCAGGGCTGCTGCAGGATCTTCTGAGTCGCTGTAGATGACCTACCTCCCTGCAGGAGCCTGTTTTTGTGCACTGGTTGGATTTCATCTTGTCCTGACTGCCTGCTGTGCAGAAACAGGCTTCAGGAAGCTCCTGCAGATTTATGCTTCTCATAACTCTGGAAATGGTTTCAGTGCATTTCATGGTTAAGTGTTTCCTGATATCTTAGTCTCATTGTTTTTAATCTCGCTGCTTTCAGGTTTGCAGTGATTGGTAGATTTTCTTTTTTCCATGAAAGTGAGATGAACCTTTGTCCGGGTTTCATGCTTTGTTTCACTTTTTATCTGACTTCCTGCTGTGTAACTTTTAATGTAAGGAGGCTGTTGCTGGGGATGCCACAAGGTCTGCTTTTCTGGAACAAAGTTTGACACATAACAGGTTTTACTGACTTGCTAATCTAAGCTCTCTGATCTCTGCCCCTCCTTCAGATGTGGGGAAAAGCAGCCTCCTGCTTCGCTTTGCAGACAACTCCTTCTCTGGTGAGTTGCCATGATAATTTCTGCTTATTTGTATAGAAGAGAAGGCATTTTATCATGTTGAGTCATCTTATCTTTAGGGTTTGAAAGCTGTCCTGACATGTTCACGGTTAGAAGAGGGTGCATGTTTTTGCAGACATTTCAGAGGAAAGGGGTCTGTGTAAAGAAAAAAAAGAATTAAAACTACTATAAATATCCCAATTAGATGGAGTTTCACATCTATTATCAGTCCATCTTCATCAAGAAAGACATTTCTGACTTTTCCCTCTGAATGGGTCTGACCAGATTAGATAAACCCTGATAGCTACATAAAATCTTTTTTTTATTAACTAGTAAATCAACAACTAATATAAAAAGTGAAACAAATGTAGGTTGACTCAGCTAGACCTGCAAATCTGATGAACGCAGACTGATCTAACCCAGATTATGCTGATTTTACTCTGAATGAGGTCCTGTTTGGAGTATTCAAGCAAAGGATATTCTGTTTTTAGTATCATTGTGTAGAAAGACTGATGCTCTTGTGCAGGCAGCTACATCACCACCATCGGCGTGGACTTTAAGATCCGGACGGTGGACATGGACGGGGAGCGGGTGAAGCTGCAGATCTGGGACACAGCGGGGCAGGAGAGGTTCAGAACCATCACCTCAACGTAATGAAAAAGATTTTCTCGGTTTCACTGCATGATTGAATGTGAAACCGGGGCATGACTGTGTTTATTTTTCTCCCTCTGTCCTCTGCACAGGTACTACAGAAACACTCACGGAGTCATCATTGTTTACGATGTGACCAATCCAGAGTCCTTTGTGAATGTGAAGAGGTGGTTAAATGAAATCTCCCAGAACTGTGACAACGTCTGCAAGATCCTGGGTAGGTCGGCCACACCGAAGGATGCACGATCAGTATCCCTCTGTGCAATGTGATATAAATATGTTGCCTGTTGCTTGATGTGATCTCCAACTAGAGATTCTCAGTTTTCTGATCATCACACAAACCCACAGACAACACACACTGGTCAACCTCTGCCTTTTCTCATACTTGCAGGCATATGAAAGCTTCTGTAAGAAGAATCTGGACAGAAATTATTTTTTTATGATTAGAATTTTATTGTTTTATGTAAACCAACAGGACATAGATGAAAACAGAATATTAATAAG
The DNA here is from genome assembly GCA_026261665.1 of Melanotaenia duboulayi. NCBI lineage: Eukaryota > Metazoa > Chordata > Actinopteri > Atheriniformes > Melanotaeniidae > Melanotaenia > Melanotaenia duboulayi. The sequence continues at coordinate 35,906,181 of CM047976.1, forward strand.
TAGCAATAAGCAAAATCCAGCTCAGTGGAAATAAAATAATGCCACTTATATTTTTATTCTCAAGAGGGTCTGATACCACAGAACCCGATACAGACGTGAAAAAACTAACTTTAATTAAACAAATTAACACAAACAACAAGTTATTTTTCATGTCTTATTAAAAATCCAAATTTTGCATAATCTCAGCAAGAGAACTGATTTTGGGCGTGTAGGTGCTTTGTTACTGAGGTAAACTGAATCCACCAAAAACCACTTTATCCTTATCAATGAAGTTTGACGGATTTCCAGTCGTACATTTAGCAGGGCCACTCAATTCTGCCCTACGAGGGCCACAATCCAGCAGGCTTTCAGTGTATTCCTTCTTCAACTAACCTGAAGTTCTTCACAACGACTCATTAACTGCTGGATTGTGGCCCTCGTGGGACAGAATTTAGTCCTGATTTAGATGATGCTGCAGGATGACCCAATTAATGTATCACACAATAAACTACTCAGTGGTTGTCTCTGACATACTGGACCATCCTACTAGTTCCCAGTGAACTAATGGATTTATTTGTACTCATATCGGTACTTGGTATCGGCAAGGGTTAGTACTTGTGGAGAAATGATGCATTATGATCTAGAGCATGGTGGTGTTGATGTAGAACATCAGATAGAAGTTCATTACATGCTGCATTCAATTGCAGTGGGACATCTAAGGGTTGCTTGGTTAATGGTTAGTTTACACTAAATATTTGTCCAAATTTGATTGTCTCTTTGTTTTAATTTATAAAATATGTACAGATACATCTGAGATTGGTAGCAGTTTATTTAGTGTTAAATAATATTTCTTTGTAGTTGCTGGGTGCTCCAGCTGGGTGGGCGGTGCAGAGGAACATGATCACTGCTATTAACCAGGTGGACAAGGCGTTGTGGGAAATAAAGACCGTCTAGACAGAAATTGGGACAACAATAAGAAAAAAAAGAAGCATTGTGTAAGAATAAATAAATAAAAGGAAATCCACCTCTTGTGTGTTTCATTAGCGTAGCATCACTTCTAGACCTCCAGCCTCCAGTATGCGTCCTGCTCTGCTGGACTGAAGGACCAAAACTACTTTTTACACTGACTGCTACTGGCTGGCAGCAGTCTGTCGCCTTTTTTAGCTGGATGTATTTCATAACATGTAACATTTGTTATTATAACATTTGTTTCACAATGACAGAATGTATTTTAGTGGTTGAAGTTCTTATTAATATCATCTCCCTTTTCCCTGACATTCCTATTGTTTTTCCCCCCCGAGCGTGTGCTCTTAGGAGAATTAATATCGAATGTGCGTCTTTATTTATCTCTGCAAACAGCTGTAATATCTAATACGTGGTGTGAAAGGTAATAGTGGATTGTGCACAGATGTGTCACATTTCACATGATTTCCTTGATTTTATTCTCTACCGGTGGCGTCGCCATTTCCCGTTTCTCTAGATTTTGTGCGAAGGCCTGGGTCAGAGTTGGCGTGGAGGTAGAAACAGTTTCCCGTCAAGTTTGGTTTTTATAAATCCCAGACGTTGACTATGATTGCCGTACACCAGTTTTTCTTCCTACTCAAGCTTTATAAATAAGGTCCCTGGTCCTTCAGTACTACTGCCCTCTGTTTTAGATCAGGTATCCTCAATCCTGATCCTGGAGGGCTGGTGTCTTGCAGGTTTTAGAAGTTTCCCTGCTGCAACACACCTGACTCAGTCAGTGGGTAATTAGCAGAGGAGCTCTGCCCAAGATGTAGATTCCACAGGAAGCACTGCAGCAGGAAGAAATTGAAGTTTTTTTTTTGTTTTGTTTTTTTAATAATTTGCTTCCTTTTTCAGTGGGAAACAAGAATGACGATCCCTCCAGGAAAAAGGTGGATACCCAGGACGCTGTGCAGTTTGGGGAGTCGGTGGGTGTCCGCGTCTTCGAGACGAGTGCCAAAGAGAACATAAACGTAGAAGAGGTGAGAGGTTTCCTCCTTCAGAAGCTGATTTTGGGCATATAGGTGCTTTGTCACAACAGTAAACAGAATTCGTCACAATTACCAAGAAGTTATTTTGGGGATCGTGGCTCAAAAAGTTTGGGAACCACCACTGGTCAAGACCAGGGGTGCCCAAGTCCTGTCCTCG
>CM047976.1:36049043-36072844 GCA_026261665.1 Melanotaenia duboulayi
TAGATTATTAAAAACATTTTGGATGGAATTTATTTATAGAACATTTAGATGATCTTGTTAATAGTTATAGTTTTAAATGAGATTTAATAATAATAAAAAAAAAAACTAAAGAAAAAACACTACATAATTTTTTTAATCGTCAAGAGTGGGATCGGGTTAAGCTAGCTGTGCAGAGCATTTGTAGATCTACGCTAGCAGCAGGCCAGCTAGCTGCTTGTCAGCTGATTCATTCACATGACTACCTGTCCTGTTTCGGGCAGTCCTGTTTACCAATGCTGACTGTCTACCCGAGAGTGTCTTTGTTTACGCCACCAAAACATCTACGTTAAGGTACTTTAGGGTGCATTTTGACAAGATAAATGGCTGATGCTATTGAGCTTTCAATAATGAGAAAACGATGTTGCTGAAAAGACGGTGAGAAGAAGAAAGAGAATAGCCGCCACCGGGTTAGCTAAACGTCCTCAGCGTTGTTGGTAAGTTATCTTCTTTTGTTCTTATGTTTTCTAATATTTGTGTTATATAAACATAAGAAATATAGTTTCTTTCGATAGGCTAACATATTGAGTCCAACTTCTTTCTGTATTGCAAGATTTGAACTCAGTTTAAAGGTTAATCTGCTTGCATATGGTCGAAGACGTTTAAATTGTTCAGCTCTCCAGATGATTTTTTTTATTAATCACACTGGAATTGCCGCTTTGGGGTATTTGATCTGATTCCGTGCTTGTTATAAAACATGTATTTTTTAATTATTGAGTGAAGTGAGCTTATGTTTTGTCATCTCATGTTTAAAGCTAAATAATGAAACATTCTTATCATATGACACTTATTTCCATCTGTACTTCCTGCTTCTCATATGATTCACTGCTAACCTTTTTGTCTTCACTTCCTTCAGGAATCCAAATAACCTCCAAAATGAGTCCAGAGAGGAAAAAGCTGTTAAATATAATCATCCTTGGCGTTGGCTTTATGTTCATGTTCACTGCTTTTCAAACATGTGGCAACATCGAGGTGAGTTGGCTTCACTGATGTCTTTTCGGATCAATAACCCTCTACTCAGACGATTAATCTTACATGTATTTATTCATAATCTTTGCAGCAAACAGTCATTAGGAGCTTCAACAGCACCGAGTTCCATGGGAGTGGATATACGAGGTAAACTGGTTTATTGAGAGACACAAAAATCACTAAAAATGTAAATGAATGAGGGAAAAATCAAAAGGAACTGAAAGCATAAATAAACCATATCTGCATTCCTTCTCTGATTCACTGCTTGCATCCACTTTCCCAGAGTTGATGTATGTAATCAGATCAGTGGTTTTCAGTCCCTGAGGTTAAATTAGATTTTAGATAACCAGTTTCATGTGACAAAGATTTTTCTGTCTGAAACAAGACCGTATCAGTTTAAATTTGTGGACTACACTTTGTTTATCTGTACTAACCCATGTGTCACCTTTAGCATGGCGATCATTTATGGAGTTTTCTCTGCATCGAACCTTATCGCCCCCTCGGTGGTGACGGTTATCGGACCCCAGCTCTCCATGTTCTTCAGTGGACTTGTATACAGGTGGGTCCACTCTCCCCAGCCTTCTCCAAGCGGCCTAACCATGCCCCCTGATGTGTCTCTGCATTGTTTTTTTTCCACAGCGGTTACATTGCTATGTTCATTCATCCGTACACCTGGAGCTTCTACACAGCGTCTGTGTTGGTTGGAATAGCAGCAGCAGGTAGAAGGACATTATCTATCCGATGACAAGCCCAGCTTAGAGAAGTGTTCTTTCTTTCTGGTGCTGATTGTCTCATTTCTGCACCACAGTGCTCTGGACTGCTCNTCCAGCTTAGAGAAATATTCTTTCTTTCTTTCTTGTGCTGATTGTCTCGTTTCTGCACCACAGTGCTCTGGACTGCTCAGGGAAATGTCCTCACCATCAACTCCACTGATAACACCATTGGAAGAAACAGCGGCATATTTTGGTCGCTGCTGCAGTTCAGGTAAACTCCCAGCATCTACAAACACGACAACATGGCTGTGAAGTTTGTGTAAGTAAAAACAGCAAGTTTTCCAAAATCCAAAGGCCTGAATAGATGCCATGTGAAGCAGGTTGGTATCCATGGTAACTCATTAGAAAGCTTAGATTTGGTTGAGTTGTATATTTCTAATGAAGCATCATTCAGATGATGCCCAGGTAGGTTTGATCCATTCCGCGGCTAAGTGAATAAGTGACTTTATCTGTTCAAAGCAGTCAACCCAAGAAGATTTTTCAAGTTATTTTAACTTCATATCTGCTTACGTGACATGTTTGTAAAATTGTTGGAGTTTTATTTGCGATTTCAGAACATAACAGCTGTGGAAAAATCAGAGATCAATGTTTTGGTGGTTATTCCTCATTCAATCATGACCAGTATTTACTAAATGAAGAACACAAGACTCCAGTTAGCTGAAGCCCTGTCTGAAGACTGTCCGGTCATCTCTCAGTACACTCCAGACTTCCACTTCTCAGGAAGAAAAACAGGGCCAACGCATCAGATGATGGAAAGTTCTTGTGTTTACTGATGAGTCCCATTTAGAGAAGGAGGAGTTTACATAAGCATGTGGTCATTTCAAACAAGCAGAAGAAGGCAAATAAAAACCAAACATAAATTTAATCTGACATCATTTGCAATGAAAGCGTTTTATTAAAAAAAACAGAAGCATCGTAGTCAGTAATCTGATTCTTCTGGATCCTCGTCTGTATGATTTCATCTCATTGNGCAGAACAGAAGCATCGTAGTCAGTAATCTGAGTCTTCTGTATCCTCGTCTGTATGATTTCATCTCATTGCATGTGTTTTCTGCGTCTCATGTGTTTTCTGCGTCTCTCTGCAGCTTATTCTTTGGAAATCTCTACATTTACCTTGCCTGGCATGGACACGTGCACATTACAGGTGTGAACCAGAGTATTTAAGCCATTTCTGCCCCATGGGTTTGTTTCACGCTATCTGTGTGCTCTTTTTAACCCTCATGACTCATATTTGTCTCAGACAAGGACCGCCAGACAGTCTTCATCTCTCTTACGGTGATCAGTCTAGTGGGCTGCTTCCTCTTCTTCCTGATCCGGAAGCCTGATCCTGAATCGTCTTCCAGTCCAGAGGTGACGGAGTCGCTGCTGCCGTCAGAATACATGGAAAGCTCCACAGCCAGGTGAGAGTCCAAGACCAGGTGGAACGGAAGTTTAAATAGCTGGTTGAAGACCATAAAGTCCCCCTGTAGGCATTAATGACCTGAAGTTGATGACTTTCCTCATGTTGTAAAGTGTGGATGCAGACCCTAAAGTCATCATTCACAACCCCCAGGTTAAGTTGAAGTGATTTTTATCTTCGTTTTGTGTTAGATGAAGAGTATCTCAGTCTTAGTAAGGTTTAGTTGAGGGTTTGGTTCCCCCATTCTTGAGGATGTCTGTGAAGGATGAGCTGAGAGAACCGTTTGGTATCAGCTGTGTAAAAGTGAAACAAGAAGCATGGGAGCAGAGCACCGGGTCCAAGGAAATTGTGTGCATTGAAAACAGTCTTAGCACAGGTCCTAGACATATTGATGTGGGTGAGATATGGGTGCAGTTGCTGTGTGGATTGATTTGCTTTGACCTGGTAAAAGGTCTTTCTTTAAATATCCGTTAAATATTATTTGGTATTGTGTAATGTCTTTCCTAACCTGTAACTGAGACATCCTTATCAGCCAGGTTGAAATGTTTGTGATGTAACCTCCTCTCATTTATGGTTGTAGTGCCATGTTGACCTCGTCTGCCTGGTAAAACAAATGCTAACTCCTTAACACCTGAATTTATTAATAAAAACAAGAAAAATTTAATAAAATAAATCCAGGGAAAAATCACTGGCCCAAAAAAAAAGTACTATTTAAGATTAAATAAATTAACAATAATAAATTAATAAATATTAGTAATAAAAAAGTATATAGAAATAAATACACAAATAAGAGGGAATCAAAGCGAATAAATAAATAAATAAAACAGAAAAACTAAGAAATAGCCGTCGTTAGCGGGCGCCACAGTGAGAAAATCTGCCGAGGTTCAGTTTAATGTCCACAAGTGGGGACAGATTTTCCTTCCATCTGAAGAAACTTCAACATTATCAGGAATCTTCACACCGTCCCAAATTCTTCTAATTCTAATCTCATATAATAATTTTCATCCCTTCTAAGGCCAACAGAACGTCAGTGACTGTAACACGACTTCAAAAGGACTTAACATCAAGAACATTTCAGGGTATTTTGATTTTAGGACTGAAGGTGCCCATAGATTTGCTGCTTCCACTTCGTTTCCAACAAAAAGTGCCTTTTTTTCTTCTTGGTTTAAATTCTACTTTTTGTTTTTGCCTGTTAATTGTAATAACTCCATAAATATTATGATTATAGTTGATGAGTCAAGACAGAAATGATCAGATTATGCTAAAAGAGCTATGTAAATGACTCAAGACATCAAGTCACTGGACTGTTCTGCTTTATCTCAGCTGTTTATCAGTTTGTACTCAGCAGTTTTTCTACTGATTCAGTAAGTCACACATTCACATCAGCTGAAAAACAAGCATTCTTTTGCCTGAATCTTTTTCAAAGGTCAGACCCAGTCTTCCAGAAAGCAAACAGAAGGGATCCACCTTGAACCGCCGTCATCCTGTTCTTTACAATCTGGAACATGTTCAGTTCGAACAGCTGAAGGAGGATTTCTGGTGATTTAGGAGGAATCTGGTTTCCAGTTATAATTGCTTCAGCCTCCTGACGGCTTTTAAATAAGATGACTCCATATATTATGGAGGTAACATGGGAAAATATTTCCTTTAAAGACAGATGGAGTCGTCTTTGTCCCGTCCGGAGCACAAATGATCGTCTTTTAGGCGGGACGGTGCGGTGCCAGACAGGTGAACTTTCACTGTAAATGCTATCCTTTGTTGTCTTTTCACCATTTGTCTCTGAAAAGGCTGTGATACAGTTGCCACGGCAACCAGTGCCAGTTTAGGGATGAGCTAGAAATGTGGAAATGCCTCAGAAAACATATGAAACTTAAGATTTCAAAGGACGGAGTGCTTTTATCTATTTAAATGTTTCTCTCCTCAGCAGCTCGTCTGGCTCAAGCCTCTGGTCTCAAGCTCTCGACGCTTTTGGTGAGTTTACTGACATAAGCTTCTCTTCGTGACCTTAGCTGAACTCACCGCTGTCTTAACATCTGGTTTCCTGTTTGCAGTCAAAGCCTGTAAAATGTTTGTCACCAAAGAGATGCTGCTGCTCAGCATCTCCATCGGATACACAGGTGGGTGGATCAAGAACATCTCTGGGAAAATGAAAAGAAATTAGTCAGAGGAAATCAAAACAAAATAAACCTAAACAGCTGAGTTAAAAGTAAAGATTTATTTATGTATTTACTTCTCTGCTTTGACAAACTGGTCTTGGACTGGCTTTTAACTTGTTTTACCTTTGGAGTGGGTTTGGACCAGTTCTAGACCTTTTTTAAATAAATATTTTATGCTGATATTGGACTGGTTTCAAACCAGTTTAGAAGCTGTTTTGACTTGGTTGCAGTCTTGGTTTTCAGACATGATGTTAGGTCGGTCTCAGACTTGTTTCAAACGGCTTTGGATCTGGCTTCAGACTTGCTCCTGATGAATTCCATACTGGTTTCAGACTTGGTTTCTAACTTGGTTTCCAGATGTTCTGTTAGAATTATTGGTTTCAGACTCTGATTGCAGTGGATTCATGTTTGGCTGTGAACTTGTGATCTGAGTGAGAGCTGGGTTTGACCATGTTTCTGACTTGTAGTGTTTCAGACTTGGTTTTAGCTGGTTTGGGGTTCACTGGGGGATTTAGATGGGAAGAATCTGAAACATCTTAGTGGTGTACAATTTATTTTTCTGAAACTGGACGTGGAGACTACTTGAATGTGAATCCATGCTTGCTGCTACGCTTGCTCTGACAGGCCTGGAGCTCACCTTTTACAGCGGGGTGTACGGGACATGTATCGGTGCCATGACGCGCTTCGGCACAGATGCAAAGAGTCTGATTGGTATCTCTGGCATTTGCATCGGCCTCGGCGAGATCATAGGTGAGTCTATTCATCGATGACACGGGTTGTTTTGTTGAAGCTCTGCAGGGAGAGAGAGAGCTGCAATCACAGCACAACTTCCACCTCTCTCTCTCTCTCTCTTTCTCTCTCTCTCTCTCTGTCTCGCTTTCTTTCAGGAGGAAGTGTGTTTGGGATTCTGAACAAAAACAACCGTTTTGGGAGGAACCCCGTGGTGCTGCTGGGACTCATCACTCACTTTGTTGCATTCTACTTGATTTTCCTCAACGTTGCCAGTGATGCTCCTCTGGCTCCTGAGGCGGGCACAGATCTGGAGGCTTACATCACCCCCAGGTAAAAAAAGAAAACACGAAAAAGCAACATAAATAATTGGAAGTCATTCGATTATTTCAATGCACAGAGCAGCAAATCATTTTATTGGAAGGAATGAACAGGGTTGAAAAGAAAAGAATCATCCTCTATCACATGCAAACAAGTCCTCTGCTGCTTATTAACTCGTGTTTGGGAGGTTCAGCAACCACTAGGAGTTCTTTAAACAAAGGGGTACAAAATGATGAGTAAAAGACATTATCTATAGCAGTTTTTATTTGTTTAGAATGAAGTTATAGCTTTGGTTTTTTTTTAGTTGCATAATTATTAGGTCATATTTGTTTATACAGCACATTTCGAGCAACCTGTTTTTCTTTCTCCAAACATTGCTCTTATTGCAGGAAAGTCTACCCGCTAATTTACTGATGTTTGTTCATGTCACCTTCCAGAAAGTCTGAATTTTACTTTAAAGACAGTTTGGTGAAATTCCTGTTTTATACTTACAACTATATAGTAAAATGTAAATAATGTCCTGTATTTAAATCTGTTTCTTATAGAAAATGCACACGTGACCTCATCAGAGCTTTGTCAGCCATTTTAGGGAAACGTTACTACCGTTTCCATCTAAGCTTTCAGGTTTCTCACAAGTAAACGACGTCTCAAGCGCGCTAGAAAGAAACATCCTTACTGCGAAACGAAGAGTCGATACGATGCAGAAACACTCATTCATGAGCCAGATTGTTTAAAATCTGCTAAACAGTGAATGAAGTTCAGGTTCAGATGTCTCCACCTGTTTCAGTCTGACGTGGGTGTTTAATGGTGTTCGGTGGAAGTTCCTACACCTGCCATGAATTTATAAACTACTGCAGATAAATAAAAAAAAACTGTCCGCTGCACCTACAGCATCATACTCATCATTNCGTTTATAACCAGATAGATAAAATAAAAAACTCTCAGCTGCACCTACAGCATCATACTCATCATTCATAGTTTAATGTAATATTTTTTGTTCTGATATTTTGATTCTAATATGAAACAAAATAATTTGGGATTTCTGAAAGGAAAAGACAGATGTCTGAATATGCAGGATTAATTCATTTAGTACATCTTATTTAAGCAAGAGGATTAAAAACATGAAAGCAAGCAGAAATAGGAGGAAGGGATTTATTACAAGAATAATAATATTATTAATGATTATTGTCAAATAAATTATGGCAATTATACAGCTTTAATTAAGATCCTAACACTTGAAATGTGTACAATGACAAACACGCCTTAGAGGTCTATAATTTTGACGATATTGAGGAATCTTTGTTGTATTTAATGTCGTGATTGTGAAATGAAGTAATCGTGACATCACAACCTGGGGGAGGAAAGTGATGTTCTCATCTGTACTTTAGAGTTTCATGTACAATCCTGCAGCCAGTAACCTTTTCTACATGAATCCTCGGGTTTACCACCTCACCTGTTCTCTCATCACCCTGTTGATCTAGCTGACATCTTGTAAATGCAGCCANGATCTAGCTGACATCTTGTAAATGCTCTCACATGAAGCTCAAACTGTTCTTTATATCCAACCCACACTCAGCCAGGATCACATCAGCAGGAGAAGTTCCTGCAGGGGTTCCCTGTTCTCTGGGATGTGTTTATCATAGCACTGCCTCCTAGATGGAGGATGAAAATGTGTTGCTTCATTAGGTTGGTGAATGAAGCCCAGTGTCTTTTCTTGTTTTTGTGTTTCAGCGTGGGGGTGGCATTGTTCTGCAGCTTCCTGCTCGGTCTGGGCGACAGCTGCTTCAACACACAGCTCCTCAGCATCGTGGGCTATATCTTCCGGGACAACAGCGCCCCCGCCTTCGCTGTCTTCAAGTTCATCCAGGTGACGATTACACTGAAAATATTTCACTCCGGATAGGAGATGAGTTTGACTTAAATCTAACTTTGTGTTTTTTGTCCCACCTCCAGTCCATCACGGCGGCCGTGGCCTTCTTCTACAGTAACTACCTGCTGCTGCACTGGCAGCTGCTCATCCTGGTCATCGTAGGTTCTCTGGGTTCCATCTCCTTTTTTGTGGCTGATTGGGTGGCTGAGTCCAGCAAGCGGGACTCGGACTACCACAGCATCTGATTGTTTGCTGGGAAGAAAAACCATCCAGAAGACATCCCAGAGACTGATGCTATGGTACGTTTGTGTTTTACTGAGTTGCCCGGTGTGTGTGGACACCAACAGAGCCAATTACTCAACATATATCTAATTAAATCAAAATGCAAGGTGGAGGAATTGTGCACACGGCAGATATACCTCGTTCTGTTATCCTCCTGGCCTTTTCCTTGTTCTGTGTGCACACTTTCACAGCCAGTCTGAGATTATGTTTAACATGCATCAGTGATGGGTGAAAAGACTATGAAGCACTTTGTTATCTCACCATAACATAGAAAGGAGGAGGAACTGACATTGTTGTGAATCAGCTGCAGGTTTTTCGTGTTTTCTTTTGGTTCAGCTGCTCCAGCTGTGTTTGTTGATGTGAGCGGAGGTCTGGAGATTTTTCTTTACATTTCTTCTTGACAACAAGTCCCACAAAAAGGCTGAACAGTGAGTATCCAGCATTTAGACACTAAATGAGCCTGGTTTTAAAAAAGAAATTCAGGTGCTTTTAGAGACAAACTAAATGTACATTTTTGTCATTTTATAGATTTGTTGACAAGAAAAAAATGTGAATTAAAGTCTGACTTATCTGCACGTAAAAGCCCCCCTAACCTCGCTGTACAACACATCACAGCCCGACAGATTTCCTGCATCCCCGAGTCATCAGCCCTAAAGTTTAAAGGGAAACGTCACAAACCTGAACTTTGACTTTCAGTGTGAAACCATTTTGCACCCTTTTTTCCCCTCTGCTACATAATTGATTTAGTTGTAATAGGATCCACATCGTCTTGAGTATGACCCGTGACACCACATTCCAGTTAGCATCTTCTAATTACTCGTCGCTGATGATGATAACTGAGGCTGTAGTTTGTGGATTTTTCTTTTATTTTCTTTCATCTCCACCAGGGAACATATTAGGGAAAAATCCCAACAAATTAAATGTTTATTTATTTAATTTTTTGTGTTGCTGGCAGCATGGCTGAAAAGATAACTGGAACAAGTTTTTCTGTGGCTTAAAAAGTGGAGTGCAGTAAATAAACCGTGTATGCTGTACAAGAAGTGTGTTTAAAAACAGCAGGTTGGATCAGTCCCACATATGTTGCTTCCTACAGTTCCAGTAATGTAGTTTAATTACATTTTTATAATTTCATCCCATTGAGCTGCTGAACTCCAGTTTTTCCTTTTACTAAAGGGGCCCTGTGGAGTTGTCCATTAATAAAAATCTAAAGAGGAACATCTTTAAAAGGCTTGAAAGTGGACTTTTTCTAAGTGGGGTCATTTGAGTTAGTGATCAGCATCACACCTGCAGTACAGCTGATCGCCTCTAGTTTATAGAAGCAGGGAGGAATTCTGACATCCAGTTTAAAGCTAAAATCCACCCACAGAAGAGCAAACCTTCCCATAAAACACCGCTTAAATCTAAAAAATGTTAATGTTTTCTCTTTTAACATCCTTTGTCACTATCCACCCCACACCCCCACGTCTCCAGTCTGAGAGCAATCTGACTGATGCAGGTGAGATACTTGATGTTTATAAGTACCTCAAGCAACCTCTTTATTAAAAACTGTTAAATAAAGGAGTATCCCTTTGATCATCTTAACATGCAGCCATAAAAGTGGAATGCCAGTCTAGTCAATATAAAGTAAGTAAAGAAAAATGCTTAATAAATTAAGAATCATTGCAAATGAACCATCTCTAGCATTATTCAATATTTCATTTAGTGTTAGAATTACATGATCAGTACTGTAGTAATCTCTGTAGGCTGTATGATGTTGCATGAGGCTGTATGATGAGTTCAGGTGAATCTGTTCGGTTTGACTGTCAGATAAATATGCTCCTTCAATTGAATATAAGAGATGGAAATAAAAAGAAGTGGAAGAAACAAACCCCTGCACAAATGAAAACCAAAAATATGGGGAAAAAAACCCCAAACATTTATTCATCTGTATCCGCTTCTTCACATATTTGTTTACTCCACTTTTTACATGACCAATAAATTGACTTTTAATAGAAAAATGAGCAGCACATACATAAAGATGGATGTTTGATTTAACAATTTACAACAGAAATATTGTAGACCAGTAGGTATGTTTTTTGGCATTATCATTATGAAAACATTACATGAAAATGAACAGATTTTTGTATAATATGAATTAGTGCCTTCATTGGACCTTTTTATTGTTGCATATCCTCAGACATCATAACATCATGACTCTCCCGGATCATTGTCCTCATCGTTCTGATGAAATCTGCACATTTTCCTGTTAATAAAACTCTAAACGAATCATGCCAAACCAGCTCAGTGCTAATTATCGGCCTTAAGACGTGTTGCATGTTCCAGGCAGCTTTGTGTGATCCTGAAGAAACAAAATCAGATATGCTGTCTTTTTTTTAATTTTAACTGCCAGTATATGATTCAGTTCACTGTTCTAGATAATTTATTGCCATAATAAGATATCGGGGGCGGGTTCTTTAGTTTCATTTTATGTTGCTACTGCAATGGATGCAATCAAGGATATTAAGGGAAGTAAACGTGTACTCATGGGTGATTTTATATTGGAATGTAGTAATTATGAATGGCATTCAGAATATTGCTTGCTTGTTTTTTATTGTTAATAAAATGTTATTTTGAACAGCTGTGTGTTTTATCTGGTTAAATCAAAAACTGTTGAACATTGCGTGACTTTATGCTTGAACATCTACAGTTTGAATGTTACAAATGTGTGTTTTTCCAGGTCAACAAGTCAAGTGTTCAGACTGAAAATTCCCCTTTAAGCAAATAATTTGACTTTTGTCTACATAATTCATGAAACAATATAAACCTGGCACATAAAGTGAGTAAATTAGTGTTTGGTAGATTATTTCCTTTTTGTAACAAGGCTTCTAGGTATAAAGACTTCTATATTTAAAAAGTCTGTTTAATCCCCTTTTAAAATGAGCCACATTTGTAAGGGAAATGCATTTGTGGGATGAGTACCAGAGTTGAATAGGTGGATTGTGCCCATGAAATACTTTCCAAATCTTCTCTTCCAAACAGCTGATCCTGTTGTTGACTCTTGTTTAGCGTCATTTGTTGGATTTAATGACTGTAGTCTGTTAAATTTGCACCATGCCTTGGTTCTTCAATGTCTTCATTTAACAAACAGGAACCTCCAAATGTGGAGGAACCATACACATCTACAACAGCTACCTTCTCCTCATGCTGGTTACCTGCTTGTGCACACTGCTGTGGGATGGCATCCTATTTTTTAACCAGCATCTGTCACCAGTCAGCCAGTGTGATTGTGTTGGTCAATCTGGTATCAACAGCCAGGCCAACTGACAGTCTTGCCTGGGCCTGGGACAAGATAATTGTGCTGGATTTGTGCGGACTGGAAATTTTTTCGCATGCTGAACTTCAGATCAAATGGCATCAAATTTTGATCAGTGGCCAAAAAATTTTTGTGTCTGGGGTGGGGGTTCTTGACTACTATTTCAAGGACAGTTATGAAGAAAAAAGTTTTTATGTAGCTCAAATTATTAATTATATATTATTTGTGTAACTTTTCCCCCACAACTGTCTATTTAAAAAAATGGGAAAAATGATTCCATAATTAATAATGGTGTAGCTCTACCTCCACCTCCTCTCTCTCCCACCCTGAGCCTGGGATAATAGACCCGTTTCTGTTATCTATAGACCAGAATCTTGTCTATGGTTTTTAACAAAAAAATGAAGAAAAAAAGGGAAGAAAACTAAGCCTCTACATATTGTGAGATTTGTTTCTTCCTGTTTCTCGAGCGCTGCCTGGCTGCTTTTTGTTGCCAGGCAACGGATAGCGCTGTGAGATGGTCAACGTGGGGTTTCCAGAGAAAGTGAAGTCATTTAAGATGAACAAAATGCTACATCCGGTTACTGTCGTCAAAATCAAAGCATAACTTCTTTCAAATGTGTGGCAATACCGTCTTTATTTATCCCAAATTGCTTTAAATTTAAGTAAATTAAATATTTTTACATTTTGTATAATTTTCCATCTTAAATTTGACAACTTCCTTCAGAAATGTATTTATATGTTTAAATTGGGATTTTAATGTGAAAGGTTATTCTAAGTACCTCCGGTGAATGTGTGTACCTTAACAGTCCGGTTTGCATTTTCACTGGAATGATATTAGATTCTACCAGTGCCGTTTAACCGGCATTGGATGTGGCTAACAACCTCCGAGATTACCTCTGCTGGTGAGAGGCGACAACCAGTAACCGGTTCACAACGATTTCAGAAAGGCCAAAGAAACCTTTTCTTTCGTTTTACATTTTGTTTAAATTATGTCTTGATATTATTTAAAACTGGAGTTGCGAGGAAAGTTTGCTGAGTCAGCGAACGTTAGCTTAATTTTAACTGTTGTCACGCCGTTGCAAACCAACATGTCGGAAGACAACATCAGCTTGTACGACTTGTTAAACTTGTCAATCGCAACGCACCAGAAGGGCTGTGTGAATTTCAACGCTCTTCACGCGCTGCTCCTCGCTGTTCTGAAACAGCTGGATATTCGGGAGGTGACGACCCGATGGAGAGACTCCGAGTCCGATGACAGAGCGCCTGATACCTTGGTGGATGTTGGCTCTCAGGACCTGAAGCTGCAGGATGAGGACGAGGAGAACCAGCATGTTCGGTCCGGGATCGAGCTGCTGGATGGTGGAGGCTCTGCTGGATCTCTGACCTCCGCCTCCGGGTCTGCTGCAGATGAACAGAGAAGGATCCAGACTTGCGAGGACGGCGTGTCTGAGGTGAGAGCAACAACTCATACAATCCTTTACAGACACAACTATTATAATAACTATTATTATAAACTGTTATTTAAAAGAACGTTAGTGCAGGACTAGGCAGTTTTTCTCTGTTTATACTTCCACTCACCTGTTAACCTCTTCCACGACCCATCAAATGTGATCGTAATTAAATGGTGTACAGTACCGGTCAAGTTTGACCTGCATTTCCAAGTGACGCTAAACACTCTGAAAACCAGACGTTTGCTATGAAAAACCGAGTTTTTACACTCTAGGCCTTGTTAAAAGTTATTTTTGCTTAATTTATGATGACATATAAGATCAAACTGGAGTTGAAGGCAGGCTAAGGAGAAACAGCAGCACGTGAACCAGCTGCCCTGGACCAATGAGTATTTTTATAAGTTTGAAAATTGCTCTGATCCATTCAGACCTAGACTGTTTTATAAAATGTTTCTGAATCTCGTCACACAATTGTCTAAAATCTTTATTTCTAAGCCTCTAAAGCAGCTAGAAAATACAAAATACAAATAAATTTAAGAATTTAAACCTACAGATATTGCAAAATATTAGAACAACTTGCCTAGAAAACTATGAAATATAAAACATGTCACTCTTAAAAGAGATAAGCGTGCATATGTTACATTTTAATGCCATAAAGTCATGGTTTGTCATATTGCATATGTCAAGTTCATATTGCACAACTTGCATCACATTATGACCAGGTTTGGAGCTGAAACCAAAACTTTTGTCTTTCAGTTCACTTATTTTAAATTTATTTTTAATTAAGTCCTGTCGGACAAAAACCGTGATTAATAATCTTTGGTTTGCTAGAGCTTTAGCATCAACAAATACTTCAAAACTTTAAGATATTTCATCACAAATATTTGAATGTCACAGTTTCTTTGAGTTTTACCCTCTCCAGTCTCTCCTCTTGTAAACAACTCTGAAGTGAAACAGCTGTTTGAGCTTCAAGTCTGAAAAAAAACTCACCTACAGTGTTCTTGTGGTGGAAGAAAGAATAAAATCAAGATATTACTGTTCATCCACATGGCTTCAGTTCAGATCACATATCTGAGTACAGCTGAATCAGGTATTGACCTCTAAGGTAACAGATTCTATAGAGGGTGTCACATAATGTGATATCAGAAGCAGCGATCAAATGAAAACACTGAGGAAGACTCAGGTGATGAAGGAGCTGGAATCTGCCGCAGCTGCTCCAGTCATTAATCTGTGATTTTCCAAAGCCCTCTAAAGTAGGTGATCAATCTGTTTTCAGTCGAGTGCTTATTGTTCCTCCCCTGGATGATTTTAAGACATGCTGACTCAGCATTATGACTCATTATTGCTGTATTCTAGTGTTTCACTGTTCAGGTAAGTTCATGGAGACCACAGCCTCTGCCTGTAATGTCACACCAGCTCTCATCTTAGTGAGCTTAGACAACAACATCCTAGAAGTTGTTGTTTTAGAGTATCACTTTAACCTGACAGCTGCATAAAAACTGTGACCCAGCTTCATCAGTGTTTCCTCTGTCAGATGAGCTCTAAAGGTGTTTGTTACAACTTTATTTCTCTTTTAGTTCAGTTTATTTAACTTAATAAGTTATAGATGGCTAAAGCATGTGTCAGCTCCGCCTCCAGCCTCCTCCCTTCAGCTGCATTTTGGGACTCAGACATCTTTCGACATATGCTGTGATCCACTTTCAGGTGACAGGAAGGGTATAGGACTGGGAACATGAGGAGGAAGAAACTGGAGAAATGAGAGGAGACTGTGGTGTTTTGCTTCTAAAGTTGGAAATATTTTTTGTGACATCATCATCCAATGGATCTGAATGAATGTTTCTCTGTGCTTTTTGTCATCCATAACATGTTCACTGTTTGTTTTTTAAATAAAGTATTGATCTAATTGTAATGTACAGATATAGTAAACAGAGACAGGAAGTGTAGTTGGCCAGGGATGCAGCCCAGTGGGTGAACATTGTTCAATCCTAACATGGTCCAGTATTTGGTTTTGGATGATGATGTTGACTCTGGGTCAATGTGGCTGTCTAAACTTGCATACATCCACAACATTCTGCCTAAATGTGCATTTTCTTTGGGCTTCTGGGCCCCTCACATCACTTCCATGCCAAAGCTGGCCTGTGATACTTGGGCCAGATATGGCTTATACAACACATGCCACAACCCAAGTTAGGACAAGCCCATGACCTTTAGGCCATTTCTAGCCCACGTAACACTTCCCAGTGGTGTTACTGAGCTCTAAATGAAGCCAGATAAAGACAAAATGTGTTTGAAATCTTTGAGGGAGCTGAAATGCAGCAAGGAAAATCTGCAGAGGGTTTTTCTTGTTTGCTTGTTTATTTCCTCCATGTGACATGCACCCAAATTGTTCATACACTGAGTTGCTGAAGAGACATTTTCTTCAGTTTTCTGACTCTTAGCCAGCAGTGTGCCCTCCTCTTTCTTCTTCTTTTCTGCCATCTCTGGTGGCTGAGGTAGAAATTTCAGCACAGCACTAAGCTGTTGATGACAGAGAGCACAAAGGAGACGGGCGTCACCCTGACATCTCAAATGACCCCTGCGTGTCTCTTCAGGCTTTTGTCAGGCCGTGCCCAAAAAAAAGAAAAGAAAAAACTCAAGATCCTCAGTTATCAATTCAAAAGACAGACGTTTGAGTTTCAGTGACAACGCTACAGGAGTTTGAAGTCTGTGTTAAAAGCTGATGGTGTTGACGTCAAGGTTTGTCGTTGCTCCTGATCTCATCCTCCTCCTGTCCTCTCCCTTCATGTGATAGGGGGTAATTAGTCCCCTACAGAGATGACTCTGGCTGTCAGGGCATGAATAGCTGTCAGGTGAAAAGCAGGACATGGGGCAGATTGCAGGTGATGCTGCGGCTTTCTGAAGCCGGTCTGAATCATTCATGTCCTGCGTGGGCACAGACCGGGTCAGCCGCTGTTCCTGCTGGATTAACCATGACGAGATGACCCGGCATGCCCTCGTCCACCGTCCACATATGCCATGTAACAGGCGTCTGGTCACACGCCAGGGGTCACCATTACCTCGTCAGAGGAAGACTATTTAGTGGAAAGCACACACATACACACACACACACATACACATACACGCACACATACATTGCCACACCCCCACCCCCCTCCATGGTGACGCTGTTTGTTTGAGGTAACGTTGGTGTTCAGTTAATAAGTGACTGGTCCTACTGGTTGAGCTATTAACACCATGCTGAGGGGATTTTTTTGTTTTCTTTTGTTTGTTTGTCTGTCAGTAAAACAATTAAAAATAAACAATAAGCTCATTAGGGCTGATAGCGCCACTAATTTCCTGATTCGATTCAATATCGATTCAGATAGGCTAACTATTAACTACTAAGCCTGTTTACATGAGCATCAAAATCAGATATCTGGGAGTAATCAGATTACTTAATCTGATATGACGCAAATACGATATTCCTTGTCTACATTTACTGGTCCGCTATTGGATGTATTTCGGAGTACGTACGTGCGTAGTGACATCACTTTCTGTAATTCGGTGTTAACTGAACATGACAGAGCCCAAGCGTTAGCTGCTAACGTGAGCGGTAATAAGCTGCTAAATAGTTTACAGGTGAATGAAAACCTCTAAATGGGCCATTATCTATCGCTACAGCTGATCAAGCGTCCTGTTTAGCATCTAAATGGAATTCGACCAGGGTCGACTAGTTAGGTCACATGTCTGACAAAGACCAATTTCTACTCATTTTTTGTGTTCTATTAATTGAAAGTAAAACTGATCTATCTAACCAAGTCTTACAATCTCATATCCAGCCAAAAAGTCTTATCAGCAAAAAAATAATAAAAAAATGAAAAAGACCAGAATGGTAATAAAATACCAATAAATATTAAATCATTGAATGACAGTAAATAATTATTATATGAGTAAATGCAGATATAAGTGACAAAAAGCAAATAAATAAAATAAATCAGTTGAATAAAAAGAAATAAATTAGACTGAGGCCAGAAGGGGTAAAGTTTCCACAAAAAACCCAAAAAATAAAAACATGACTCGTAAACATGCGACTTTTTACACTCATACAATGGAAAATAATAAAAACAATCTCAGAGTTACTTGGAGTGAATTTGGTGAGACAGTTTGGTCAGTGGGACAGTTCTTCCACATTGTCTCTTAATTTAACAGTTTGATCAACATGTTATCATTTCCTCTGTGCATTTGTTCCACAAACTAATGGTGTGTAGTTCTTAAGGCAGGTGATGTGTGAAAGATGGTTGGGAGGTAAAAAGGTTTCCGGACACCAACTTGACGAATAATAAAAGATTTATTACAAAAGTGTCATCTAAAACAGATCTGCAGAATCGGTGAATATGCCACTTGTTTAGTCACAGGTTACTTTATACAGGGAACTGAGACAAAGAACTTCCTATGCTATTGATCAGACACTACACTAACTCCCTTTACACACATTAGGTTAAATCATCTCACTGAGACTGTTTGAGATCCTATTTTATCTTTTACACCCAATTTTAGCTACAAAACCTTGCTTCAACACCTCCCAGCACACGCTGCAAAAATCAGTTGTCTAAATATGAGGAAAAAAAAACCATTCAATTTAATACTTAATACTCAACTTAAAACTATAATCCAGTGAAATAATCTGCCAGCGCAGTAAAATAATTACATTTGGTAAGACTTCTCTAATATAAGAAAAAATACCTTGACTTTAGTGAGAAATATCCTAAAACAAGTGGATTGTTTTCAGTTCAAACTTCACATGTTCATTCATTTGATGCGCACTAAATATTATTTTAATTATGTAAATCATGTAAATCTGCAAATGTACTAACCTGTTAAATAAAATAAAAATATATGAAAAAGCAAAGAGAATATTGATGTAAAAAAACACAAACCAAAAACTCAAACTCATTAACGGATCAGCTGAGTGTTAGTTGTGGCTGAGGAGCTGCGTGGGGTCTCCGTGCATCATTTCATGTCCGGACTCGCGCTGACAAAGTTAAACTGCAGCTCAGGAATGTCTGTGTTTCCATGGTGACAGAACAGATCAAACACAAGCGCTTGCTCAGCAAACAAAACGCTAATGTCCTGCAGGAAATCTAAATAACCTGCTTATTATCGGCCTGAGACGGGAAAACAGAGCAACAGCTAGATTGTTCTCTTCACTAACACGTTCACACCCTGTCTGCTTTCACAGGGGTCACAGGGTCAACACACACATGACGGCTTTAAATTTATTGTTTCATCAAGTCAGGATCCTCAGGGAAGTCAGAACTGAGAATTGATTGTGGTTATTTTTGGAGGTGATGAAGCTCACAGAGGAGCTGACCAACCAGAGAGACGACCTGAATGGTGGGATGGAGGAGCTCCACCAGCAGCAGAAGGCGAACCTGCTGAAAGGCACCACAGCGAGATTATCAGAGTTATTACAGTTGTGAAATCACTGGAAAAACCAGGAAATGATATCTGGATCTCTTTTGATTCCTAAAACTGTTTCTAGTCTTTTCCTCACCAGCTTAGTGATTAACTCTTACACTGTAAAGCCCTTCAGATGTGTCTGAGTGATTGATACTGAAATATCAATACCCCCCAACACCAGCATTTATATATTAGAATAGATGCTCATGTTTGAATTCCAATATTTTTGCAATTTGGGGTAAATATATAGTTGACGGTGTACTGAAATACAGTGGCTGTAACTGTAATATCAGGATCTTGTCTAAGTTATACCCAGTTGGTCACAACTACTTTTTCTTTCGCCTGCCATTCAGTTTGGAGTGATATGTGTCCCTGAGATCTGCTCACATCAATTCAACATGCCTGTTTATTAAAGATGACGCCATCTTTAACATCACCAGCAGGACACAGAGCCTGGGAAGTGGAGAGGAGCTATATCTGAACAAGCAGAATATTACTGAAAAACTATCATAGCTGTGAACCTATACGGTAGCCAAGAGCAGTCGCGCTTGCATGTTTTTATTAATGCCATTTTCTCAGGATATTTTATCTCCACATAACATAAACAGGTTGCACAGATCGGATCAGAATGACGGTCACGACTGCATGCAGTCATCAGCGGAGCAACGTTACGATAACCGTGCAATAGACCGTCTTACTAAAAAAAAAATGGACCAAAATCTTAAATGAGGCATTATAGGTCTAATGTTAACGACTCTTAAGCAATGCTGAATTTTAACCTAGAATAGTTTCAGAAACAGGTAATAGTAGACAATTAGCGTTAAATAAAGGTTGCGTCATGCTGTTGGCCCAGAGCACAGTGAGATGTCATTATTTGTGCGGGGGTCCACTTCTCTGTGTGGACAAGAAACCCCGCCCCAAAGCAGATGATTGACARCTTGGACATGAGGAAATAAATTAGGAAAAGAATAGAGAAAATAAAAGGGAAAAATAAATAAAATAAAAGGGTGAAATTATGTGAAAATAAATTGAAACAATATACATATTTATTCTTTTTTTGTGGGACTTCTATTGTTCCATAGTTTGTTTACAAACTGAAGCTAATAATGAAACAGAATGTATTTGTGCTCATGGAGTTTTTATTTAGAAAAAAAGAAGAGAAATGATGTTACTAGCTCATCAGGGGACTATAGATTGAAACTTGATTAATATGAAATAAATAAATAAGATGTTTCAGCATTCTTCTTCACTAATGTATGACCTCTGACCTCCACCAGTCAAAGATGGAGCAGATTACCAAGCAGCTCCTGAAAGCAGGTTTCCCAGCTTATGTAAAATCTAGAAAAGTCATGCATTTTCAGGTTGCTGCTTTCCTTCAAAAATTTTGTCATGAAATCTGTTAGAAATAGTCATTTGGCTTAATGTGTGTAACACAGTGTGTGTGTGTGTGTCGTTTAGTCTGTTTGTGTGTAAACTTGGGTTGGTTCTGAGTGTCAGTGTGTAGGCTGGAAAATGAAGATTACTTTGGCTCCTCTTTGTCCAGATGATGGATGCTCAGGTGGAGATGATGGCAGCGGTGGAGAAGTGCTGCCACCGAGTGGATGCTCTGGAGGAAGCTGTGGTAAGTCTTTTCTTTTCTTTTCTTTTTTTCTTTTCTTTTTATCTAGATTGGAGACTGGTTAAACGTGCTTCAGAGGCACTCAGAGTTAGGTCTACATCCCTNGTCTAGATTGAGATCAATAACACAATCAGACATTTTCCTGGAGACTGGTTAGACGTGCTTCTGAGGCACTCAGAGTTAGGTCTACATCCCTCAGGTCTGTGGAGGAGTCAGTCAGCTTGACTGAACCCAAACCAACTGAAACGAAGGTTAAAATCCTGGATCTGGCTCACTAACGATGAGGAGGGAGTCCATGTTCATCCATGAACATGATTCTTACTTAACAGAGTCCAACTATGCTGCATGTTGTATGTAATGACTCCTGATAGAAAGTTCAGCTGTGTCTCTTTGGTTTTTATTTTTAACAGAGTTTTCTGAGGACCATGTTTCAGAGGTATCCAGACCCTGAGGAGCTGAATCTGATCATACAGTCTGCATCGTTGAATGAGAGCGAAAACCTCCAAAAGGTAAAAAAACTAACCGGTTTCTTGAGCCTCTTAAAGGTGCGGCGTGTAATAAAATCAAATGTCAGTGACAGAAAAATGTGATCTATCATTAAAATCTGTTTCAACTGGAATCTAATCACTTTATTAAAGTAGCTGATGTTTTTATTCTCAGAATGAACCATTTTTATCTACGTTCCATGGATCCACATACAGTTGCCATATTTGTGCCACCATTTTTACTACGGTGGCTCGGAAAGGACAAACAACTCTGTGTGCAGAGTGGGGATATCACAATTATAGATTTTCTTAGTATGACCATCGTTGAAGAAATAACCACAATTTTATGATTATCATGATTTATTCTGCATTAATTTCCCAACACAATAAACGTGTAAAATCACATAAAAACTCCTTATAGGTCTTTAAGTTTGATTTATTTCTATATTTTGATGCCAGCATAGCAACAAAGGAAAGTAAACATAAATCTCCTCTGCTGTGTGCAGAATAAATAAGTCTTACATATTAACTGTGGATTTCTCAGAGAAAACAGATGAAGAGCCTACAGGAACTCCACCTGGACTCGAGAGGCTTCTTTCTGGAAACGACATGATAAAAATGCTTTCAAACATTTCTTTAGAAATCAGGAAACTCATCTAGCTAGCTTTGACTTGCAAATGTCCTTCAACAGAATAGCTACTGTTTGACATATAAATAAAACTTATGTGGTGAAAATAAGAAATATATATATATATATGTATGCTAAATATATTTTGTATTTATTTACATTATATTTCTATTCATAATTTTGTCTAAATAAGCTTTATTTTACTTTATTTTGTATTTTATTTACATATTTTATCTGTTTACATATTCACATATTTATTACAACTAACATATAATGGATCTACAAAATCACAAAATGTTTGATCCCAGCTATCTGGAAGTGGAAAATCCAGTTTTACACATGATGATCAGAGTAACTTTTCCAGATCTAGAAGTTATTTAAATGTATATAGTAATATAATGTATATGTGTGTAGTAATCCTGACCACCTGAACTGACTCACCTCACAATACAAACTGAAGTTAGAAAGCTAGAAAAGATGGAACACGTTATCCCTTCGTCCCCCCGCAGTGTGTCCAAGGGGTCCATGTACCCCCATTTGAGAAACATTGCTTTAACCTCATAAATCACACAGTTTAAGTGAGTTAGCTTGAAATCGGTCAGAAAAACCTGCACTGGCTTTCTAGTCACATGACAAAAGCTTCTCATAACCCATTAGATGTATAATTTAAATATTTTCTTTTATATGAGATAACTTGATAAATGAACAAATAAACACCCTTAGATGACGTCATTTATATGAACTGTAGCTTATAATAAACTCAACATCTTCCTGTTTTACTTTGTCTGTGTTGTATTTACAGAAACCTGTAAAATCTGGTGTTTCTGACGGGGCCATGATGACCAAACCCACATCACCTCCTGCTGGACCTCATCCCACCATCCCGTCCTCTGAGCCCTCTCCTACACCAGCAGCTACTTGTTCTCCAACCCTTTCTGGAGAGAATGTGATCCCGCAGGAAGCAGTCTCTGAGGCATCTCCCATCCTGTCAGGGTTGCTTCCGCAGACTGAGGCTGGCTTGGCAGCCCCTGATGTGGCCCCATCTCAAAAGAGCAACGGCTCAAAGCATGACCCAGAGATGATGGAGGCCTTGAGGGACATGGGTCAACTGCAGGTCCGGTTCATGCAGCTTGAAGCTCGCATTGTGGCGTTAGAGGAAAGAAAAGCAGACCAGACTCAGCTGACTCAGCTCCAAGAGCTCGTCACCAACAAAGGTAACACAGCACGAGTCAGCTGTCAGCTTCTTATCAGGAGCAATGAGGAACAGGGATGTAAAGACCTCTGCTAGGGCACATGCTAAAATTTTTAAATTCCATGCACCATATTCAAACATGATCTAACATGGATTCAGCCAACAGACTGCATCTCAGTAAATCACCTTCTCCTCATGATTCAAACAGAAAACTGCTACCTGCAACTTACCTGTTTACTAGAATCAGTGTTAGCCAGTCTGTTAGCAGCAGGGGCCCTGTTATCTGAGAAAGTATTCTGGTCTTATTAATATCCAGGTTCTCGGGACGCTTCCAACAGCCTGATGAATCAGCTGAACCAGCAAGGGGCGTTAATGGAGAGCTTCAAGAGGGACCAGGAGAAGGTGAGCAAACAAAATAAACTCAGCATCATCAGTCAGTTTTCCCTCTGGTTCTGATGACCTGGCATGTCTGTCCCAAGCTGAACAACTTGGTGGACATGCTGATGAGTCCGGACAGAGAGACAGCCTCAGAGAGTGTGGAGACAGATAGCAAAGTGTCTTGTCAGCTCAGACAGCAAGTATCATACCTCAGGTAAAAAACATAGAGCAGACTGTACAGCAGAGGCATTGCAGGTTTATTTCTACATCACACAAGTTAAAACATGAGCTTTTTTTTCTCTGGCTGCAACAATGCATCAAACATTTTGTCAGTTCTCCAATGCAATACTGCTGAGTTAACGGAGGTATGTAGTATTGATCTGTAATTATTCACCACAGGATCTCCAGCACAGTAACTTTTTTCTGTGGACATTTGTTTTGAGGAGGTGTTCTGAAGAATTCCACCAAATTCTTTTATCCCAACTCACTCCATAACACGAAGTACTTTCTCCCTTTTCTGTTTATCTGTTTTTGCTACCAGTTGCATTGAGGATTCCAGTTACCTATTTTTGTTCCCAATCTGAATGATTTGAACCAAAATCTGGAGTTTTTGATCTAAAATTGTACTAAAACACGTCATCGTTATTCTTGGTTCTGTTTTAATGGTGAAAAATGAAGATTTATTAATTTGTCTCTCTTAGCTTGAAGGACACTGCTACACAATAACAACATAANAAAGATTTATTAATTTGTCTCTCTTAGCTTAACCTCCTAAGCCCTATTGCCC
>CM047976.1:36085491-36103923 GCA_026261665.1 Melanotaenia duboulayi
TGGAGCTGGGGAAATTCTTCTTAAAACCATTGGTGACCCCAGGTCATTTGTACGCATGTTTTTATATTTAATTTTAAACTTGTACATGTTTTGTACTTTGTATTTCCCATAAATGTAACAAGTGCAGATTAAGAGAGCATTCACACCAGGATAGTCTGGGGGACTCCGTTTCATTTGACACCTTCGTTCTGTTTGTTCTCACTCTGCACTTTACTCTAAGAGACCAAACCACCAAAACAAAATTGATTGATTTTCTTTTTAAAATGTCTGGACATAGTTTCAGTCTGACAGTAAACCTCCACTTGAAAAACTCAAATTTAGTCAGCAACGGCCCCACAAACCATCCTATCTGAGGCTCTGCTGATAAACACTGTGCAAAAGGTTCCTCCTTACTGCACACTGTCATACCAGTCTGGTGATTGTTTGCTCTCAGACGTTGTATCAGCTGTTCAGCTGCTGAAGTTCATCAATACCAAAGTCATTCTGGTTAGAAATGAGTGAATAAAATAACAGAATTATCCTTTAAGGCACTGCTTCTCAGATGGGGGTTCACAGAGATACTCCAGGGACGTACGCGAGTCAATTAAAAAAGGATAACTTGGTCTATCTTTTGCATCTTTCTGACTTCTGTTTGTATGATGAGGTGAGTCAGTTCAGGTGGTGAGGATCACTACACATGTGGAAATGTACACGTATGACATTTAAGATAACTTCCAGATCTGGAAAAGTTACTCTGATCATCATGTGAAATACTGGATCTTTTTCACTTCCAGATACCTGGAATGAAATGCTTTGTAAATTTGTAGAGTCATTGTGATCTGGAAGTTGTAAGACATGTAAATGAGTAAATATGTAAATTAAATAAAATATGTAAATTAAAACGAATTAAAATAAAATGCAAATACTGAAAATATGACATTTTAGAAAAGAAGTTGATCAAAATGATTTAAAAATAAATAGAATGCAAAGGCAAAGAAATCCTTCCAGAAATAGCTTGTTCCCCCCAAAATCATTGTAAACACAAATAATTATTTTCTTTTTTAATAACATAGTAATGTCCAATATAGCACCACCCCCCATTCCTCAAAGTTGTTTGGCCTAGCTTCCATTTCTTACTTTTATTATTATTATTATCATTAATATTATTATTATTATTACTATTATTATTATTATTAGATGTTTTTACATTTGCTGTTTTTCCAGTGGGCGGGGCTACCGGCAGCTCTTGTTTCAGCTCCTGTTTCAGTCTTGTTAGATGAGAAAACTACAGCAATGAGTAAAAGCCACCAAGTCATTTATCACACCACGAACACAAGGTGGTAACATGAAACATGATATTTATCTCCTTTGTCCAAAATTAGCTTTTGTTTTTATAATCAAGACTCGGGTTAACCAGTGGCACATTACGGAAATCGTAACTGATAGTGTAAACGGGCAAGAGTTAGGGTATTTCAAAGATTGTAAGTCATGTTCTGCAGCCTGCGACAGCATCTGGTCTTAAAGTAAAGCAAATGGCTTCGCTTATGATCGTCAATAAGCTCAAACCAGTGTGTAGCATAGCAGCACTGACGGGGGACGGAGAGGCAACTAGTTTTTTTTAGTTTTCTTGAGCTTCGGCTTCTTGTAAAGCTACTTTGATGACTAAAGTGGAAATTAGAGCAAGGTGCAAAGAAATTCTGTTAGATGTGGTCATAAAGGTGTGTCATTATTATCATCATTATTATTATTTAATATTAACTTTTATTGATACAGGTAGTCCCACTGAGACACACAGTCTCATTTACGAGAGAAACCCGTTTACCTCATCTAACATGCACGTCTTTGGATGCTTCCTTCCACCATTTTTGATATTGCTGGTTAAACATAGAAAAACCTGTAAACAGAACATAGACTACTACAGAACAATGCTAGAACTACTATCATTAGTTTTAATAACATCATGTAACATGCTGAGGGCTCAACCCTGCAATACAAGTTGCAAAGGAGCAGGAGAGCGAGAGGGAGAGCAGTTTTTCCATGTGCCCTCCCCCAGGAATTAATCTGTGAAATTTGACTGTTTATTGTGTTCCTTCTCTGCATTTACCCATCCTAGTTACTAGGAGCAGTGGGCTGCCAGGCCAGATTCCGGCGCATGGAGAGCAGTCAGGGATTAAGGGCCTTGCTCAGGGACCCACAGGCAGTTGCAAGCCTGACATCACCCACTCTCAGGTACTCAACAGGGCACCTGCCCACTTAGTGAAACTGCACTGTATTTGGACCGAGTAAAAAGAGTTAGACATCCCTGTAGGGGCACTGGGCTGAAAAATATTCTACAGGTGTTTGAGAAACACTGCTTTAAAGTAGATGTCATTTCCCCTGATCAAAGATCTGTTTCCTCTCATCTCATGAATGCGTCTTCTGACATCTAAAAACAACCATCGTGTGTTTCTACATTACTTTCAGTTCTGATTCCTACTTGCTCCAGCATTCATGTTAGTCTTTAAAGCTCAGATTCTGAAATGAGCTCTGGCTCGTCGTTATTCTGCATGTTAAGCGACTCCATCCATCATCCATACTGCTGTGTCCAGTGAAGGGTCGCGGGGAAGCAGTTAGCAGGAGAGGCAGGGTACACCGTGGACAGGTCAACAGTCCACATGCTAAGCAACTCCTCACAATGAATCACTTGAGCTCATCACACATCGGTTTCTCTCTTTAAACTGACGAGAAACAAACACTCCTCCTCTGACCACATCCTTCCTCACGTCTCGCCGATGCTGCCGAGCAGCTTCGAAGTTCTTCTCTAAAGTCTTTACAGTAAAAACAAGCACGGCAGCAGGTCGTAACTCATTTTATTAAACATATAAATACAAACTTAAACAGAGGAAATGAATGTAGAGAAATCTCTAGAAGATCCATTGGTGGATTAAAGTGAATTTCAAAGGATCTGTGAGACACAAGTCCAACAAAAATATAAAAAGACTGGAGTAGGAGGTACATTTGCCCAGTTTGTAAACTTCTCACTGTGGTTGGAAAACACTGGCTGGAGCTTACAGGTTAAAAATATGGAGACCAACAGATTCACCCTCTGCAGATAAAAGCTAAAAAACAAAGCAACCCAGCAGCCAGTTAGCACTAACAACACGTCTCGGTACTAACAACAAACTGGGCAGGAGTTCATTTGGCTCAAGTTGCCCACAATTCAAACGTAAATCTTAACAAATCCCCATCAAGTCCGATTTAAAGGCCCAGACTGCTGGATTCTCCATCAGTATACACCCATCTGATTCCATTTCAGATGTTTAAAGGACCAGACCTGTTTTCTTCCCCTTGTGCCTGCTCATCTCAGCAGTTCACAGCAAACCGGACAGATGATGGTTCATTACTGGAGGCTGCAAAGTTGATTCAGCCCACTGAAAATTCATTAAGACCAAAAAAAACCTGAAAAAATGATCATCAGAGGGTGAAAAGCAGCTGTTCGTGCTCCAGTGATGGTCAGTGTAGTGTGATGGCTCAGAATACGAAGCATTACCCGTTAAAGCTTGTAAAACACAGGCATGCTCCTTTAAAGAAAACATTTTACTTTGTTTACTCTCAGATTTGAATCCAAAACCTGAAATTTAGAGACCGGGATTCACTGGTTGCTATGGCAACCAGAACACACTGCTGGACAACATAATGACACTGAAACAACTGATTGTCTTTGTGGAAAGCAGAACGTCTCACTCCCTGACGTCCCATCGTCTCCAAAAGTGGCAAAAATAAAAATCCTGCCATCCGCGTCTGCAGCAAAGTTACATTCAGAGCATGCGAGGCCTCCCCCGTCCAGACACGTGGAGGTAGAGTGGTTTAACATCTGAACGCTTGTGTGGAGAATCACCGAGCCGGCCTCTGAAGCTCCAGCAGACATAGAGAGATGTCAGAGGTGCCGGCAGGCGGCCGCTCGCCTCAGATCAGATCTGATTAAATGTTTGTCAACAGAAACAGTTTTATTTACACCTTCTCTCAGAAACATGGCTGATGTCTGTCCTCACACATTATTGCAAACTTTGCCTTCTCCGTTCACCGACAGCTTTAAATTAAATCCAGTTATCACAAAAAATGGGTAATGATTCCTCTAAACATCTGGATGGAGAACGACCACATGTGCTGCTCAGTTAAAAAAGTGTTTTTTTCCTGATACAACCAGATGAGGCAGCTTGCCAACTGATCCCAGTGTCAAAATTTCCACAAAATGATTCCATAAAATCCCTGAAATTATCCGAAAGATCAAAAATCATTTTTTGTAAAAGTTCTGTTGATCAACGTGTATTCAGTGGATTTAAACTCTGTTGGGCTTTTCGGCTCTTCTTCTTTTCGGGTGTGACGAGTCGGACAGTTGCATAGTTGATTGGTTCATTCTTGTTAAACTGTTAAACCCACGTGGACCGATTCAGTTTACCAGCATTTCAGACCATGACAGACTGGAAAAGTCTTCTCCCAAAAACTAATAAAAATAAAAAACACAGATTAACAGTTCAATCTTAATCAAAAATACTAAGTTTTAATACTTAATAGTTTTTCCATGTTTTTTCATTTCTGATCAAAAATACAAAATACATAATTATTCTAATTGTTTGAACCCTATAAATGCCAGTTTGGTCACATGATGTCACGTTTTAATAAAGAAAAATTAACAGATTAAATTAGTTATGTTTAATATAAAACATGTTAGGAGGATGGGAATTTAATTTAAATATCAAAATCAATGTTTTTACTAATGTTTTAAGGTTGATTTAAAAAAAATCCCCCAGCAGCCCAATATATGTATATTATAGAAAATAATAAAAAAAATTCTTTTGCATAAAAACAGTGGAATCATGTGACCAAACTGACATTTAAAGGGTTAAAACATTGCAAATTATTACATATTTGGTATTTTTATTAGGACTGAAGTTGATTGAAATGCTTGAGAACAAAAAGTGAAATTTATCGTGATTTTTGAGAGAGGAATTTTTTGTCCTCTCCCAAAAGTTGAAAGGGTTGTAAAAGTATCCTGTTGACCTGTAAGAAAAACTGAAATTGGAATTTTGAAGTTCTTCAAGAGAAACATAATTTATGGGGAAACATCCATCATGAAGGTGTAAAAAGTCCACTGTGACCTGGGAGGGTTAACTGTTAATAAATGCTGGAACTAAGACATTTTTTACATTTTTAAATTTTTTACTTGAAGAGTCCAAAAAAAAAAAACGTTGGGATGACATGTTTCAAACCGGTCGCAGTCTTTGTTTGCAGGATAAAAGGCAGCAGGAAAGGGAACATTTTCCATCCAGATGTTTACAGAACTCACATGTGTTTATGGCTGTTTTCTGAGACTGGAGCTCCTCTTCCTCCGTTCCCCTGCTGGTTATTGCTGCCTCTGATTATTTCTCAATTCTATCAAAGGAGAAGTTTCTAGAAAAAAAACAAATTAAACAGAAATAACAGAGACTGATGACGAAGCACATCAACAGGTCACATGGCTCCTATCCTCAGTAAGTGCTCTGTTGGGTCCTGGTTGCATCAACTTGGCCCTCAAACAGTTTTTGGGCTCAGAGGTCAGAGTTGTCTGAGACCAGGCGGGTTCTTCCTCGGCGGGTTCTTCCTCGGTGTCCATGACTCCGGATGAAGACGTTAGAATCTGTCGAGCCGAGTTGCTCAACCTCTGTTTGGAAAACAGCAGTTTTTATTCCCCCCTCCCCCTGAAACAGATCGATTGGCTACAGCTGATCCAGCTGAGCCTCCCTCCCTCCCTCCCTGCTCCCCCCACCCTCCCTCAGCTCAGCCACACGGTCTCATCTTTGACCGTGGAGCGCCGACACGACGGGGGGCTGCTGGGAACCGCTGGGCTGAGACACAGGGGGCCACATGGGAGTGTGTTGCATGTGGTGGTGGTAGTGGTGGTGGTGCATGTGGTGACCTGTGGGCGACGACGGGGGCAGCCAAGCCGGCTGGTGGCTGGGGGGCGAGGAGGCCCAGAATGAGCTGAACCCGGACGTGGAGGAAGAGGGTGGTGGGGAGCAGGCCATGGACACCTGGGAGGGGCCGCTGCTGGCACCAGGGCCGCACTCAGACGCCCGAAGCTTGGAGAACATGGTGATGGCATCGGGAAAGTTGGGTGGCGTGGCGGGGGTGTTTCTGGGGGTGCACATCTGTGGGATGAAGACAAGCTGTCAAAAATCAGCCAGAATCAACACAGAGTTTACATGATGCTCCAACGTTACTAAAACATAAAAAAACACAAGAGAAGAAACCAAGATTTCAGCTNAGTTACTAAAACATAGACACAAGAGAAGAAACCAAGATTTCAGCTCCAGTTCCGTTTGGTAAAATTTCTGTTTGGTGTTTAGCATCCGGGCGGTGATGAGCCCGTTTTTATCTCCAGGGACTCGAGATCATAAAAGGGATTTAAGAACATACATGAGAGTTCACGTGTGGTGCAGGGGTGAGCATTGATGAGGTCGGACATCCAACCAGGATTTATAAAACCAGGACGACTCCCTCAGACACCCTGATGGCCCCCCAGCTCGCTCACATCTCCATGTGAGCTGTCAGCTGATCGCTGCTAAAGGCCAAAAAGTCTTCAGAGAAAACATCAGTTACAGTCGTCTGGAAAGACGCGGCTGGTGACACACACAGGTGTCAGGTAGCAGACAGGAATAGAGGAGGAGGACTCACATGTTGGTGTCATGAAACAACTTAAAGGACGCCATGTTTTTATGTTCCCATGACGCTGCAGGTGCTAGTGATGGGAATGCCAGTTCTTTTAAATGATTCAACTCTTTTAGCTCCCAGATGGTTCTTCATCCAGTTTTAGCCTAATTTAGAAGCTATGACTGGTTTATATGTTAGTAAGCAATTTTTTATTTAGTTTTTATTGTATGCATTTTCTTATTATCATTATTATTATTTTAATCAAAGCTTTCAATAAACTGAACATAGAACTACAATTAACAGTTGTAGTTGTTTTTTTTAGTTATATAATTTTTTTTATTATATCACTTTAGCACCCCTGTCTTCTGAGAGTCTGCCCCCCTTCCTTTCTTTCACTTAATGGTATGATCTGAGTGCGAGAATCGGTTCATCGATCAGGACCAGCACATCACTGGCAGCTGCTTAGTTTAGCCATTTTAGCTTAGCTTAACAGACCACAGACTGAAACGGCCATTAACTTTTAGCTTTTAACACACACACAGCTATCAGGTTTTTTTTTCTTCTTCTTCTTTTTACTCTAAGAGAGACAAAATCACAAAATGAACATGTTCTTTTAGTAAAAATGTGTGATGTTAGGGAGATAAATTCTTATTCTGAGTGAAGCTAATAGCTTTGGCTCTTCCATTTATCCGTTTACAGCTGCTTGTTTACTGGAATGTTTCTGCACACGGCAGAATCAAACGGTCACATGAAAAAGCCTCTGACTGCTTAGATATATAAAAAAAACCTAAGTCACAATTCAGCATGTTTTAAAAGCTATGAGGAACATCTGCCACTCTGCTGTGGGAACGTTGGTGTGCAGTATGTTCATGTAAAACAAGCTGCTCGTTAACCAAGTTTTAAAAAGCAGCTCTCACAATTTTTAAACTTATAAATACCCGATATCAGAAGATCAAAAAAACAAAAATATTGAATGGATGTTGTGTAAGTAAAATACCAGCTGTTTATCTAAGAGTTTCAGTTAGATGTACAATGAGTGTACAGTAAACGGATGAAGAACCGGTTCTGCAGCCGGTTCTCCGTTGAGGCGTTGCACTAATAATGCTGAATGTCGTCAGGTTAATGTCAACCAGCTGAGCCACGGGACAAAAGAAACACCAAATGTGTTTGACTCATAAGTTTGACTCCATTAATGACCAACTACACACTTTACATTTATTTTTAATACTTCCTAATCCAGTTATTCCCAAGAAGCTGCTCCTGACTGGACATTACCGTCAATCTAAGCTCTCCGATTAGCGGAAAGTTTGACAGGAAGTAGCTTCATCATCATTTCCAGGTCTAAATGGAGGTTTCTTAAACTTCCTTAATGTTTTTACTAAACACTGATGATTGTAAACCTTCTGGACGGGATATAAATGTCTGGAAAACATCCGTAAATCACCAAAAGGGTAACTACCCATCACAGTTTACCCACTACGGTAGTTACACGCTACCGTTCCTGAGAAACTGGTGATGACAGAAGCGACAGCGCTTGGGGGGTCAGAGGTCTGTAAACTCAGTTCAGACACTCTGATGGTCTGGATATACTGAGCATCAGATCAGTTCTGACTGGTGCAAACAGTTGTTCCTAAGAGATAAATGGTTTTGTTTTACAACTCTTTTTTTTCCCACATATCCATATTTGTTTGACGAAACTGCTGAGCTGGCTACAAGGAGCTGTTAATGAGCTCAAATTAATCCCATTTCCAGTCAGACTTTAAAGAAGAATCTGTTAGGGATTATCGTAACAACTAAGCTGAGCTCCTGAACGTGCTGCAGCTGTTTTCTCCCGAGTCATGGTGGCTGTGTTTGTAAAGAAACAAACTTCCTCATCGTTGCCGCGTTCTCCTGCACGCCCAGCCGTCCTGGCAGCTCCTCTGTGCAGGAAACACAAACATCTGGCAGCTCCGCTTGGTCGGACATGAGCGCCTTCGTGTTCCTCCACACGACAGGGAAGCATCAGCCACAATGATGTCACCCAAAATCAAAAACAAAGCCAGACGTCTCTTCTGGAACACACACCTCCTCATGCTCCTCCAAGAGCAGCGGACTGGCACGTACTCCTAAACCAGGCACCAGCCTGGTCGGCTGCTCGATCACTTCAGGAATCAGGGTTACTTAATGAACCCAGGACAGCACATAGTTTTGTCTGAGGGATCTTCCTGAGCAGATCATTATGATGACGGGCCCAGACTCTCTGTCATGCAGCTGAGATCAGAATCAGACGCCCCCACAGATGTGCTTTAACCCCAAATCAGTCAAGGAAATAGTTTCCTGCTCAAATGCTGAAGCAAAGTCCAGGACCATTTCAGCCTCATTGCAATTAAATACAATTGAAGTATTTTCTTACAATTTTCCTCATCAAACTAAATAAAGATTGATTGGAAACAAACAGTAAGACCCACAGTTATTTACAGCTTCATTAACTACCTTTTAAACCACATCTGTCTGTTGTTTAATCAATATGTGGGCTGGAGTCACATATTGATCTCTGAATATGAACATTTTCCATTCTAGACTTCTACGCAGCTAATATCCCAGTCCCACTGTGGACTTTTCAGTCCATATATAACATCCGTCTCATTGTTTTTTTGTGATTGGCCTCCATAGATGGAAACAAAAATGCTGGTTATTTTCTCATATTTTGATCTGTCAAAAGAAAAAGGTACAAAGAAGATTTTTTTTAATCTCTTTTAACCCTGTAACACCTGAATTTCTTTACACTTATATAAAAACAACATAAATGCAGAAAAAAAGTGGGGAAAAACAGGACTGGAATAAAATAAAATACAATTAAATG
This sequence comes from Melanotaenia duboulayi, assembly GCA_026261665.1. NCBI lineage: Eukaryota > Metazoa > Chordata > Actinopteri > Atheriniformes > Melanotaeniidae > Melanotaenia > Melanotaenia duboulayi. The sequence goes on from CM047976.1 coordinate 36,094,982, forward strand.
TTAAATAAATTAACAACAAAAAATCTACATAAATAATAGTAAATAAAATGAAATGAATTAGATAAATCTGTTTTCCTGACGGTCCTGATCTGGATTTTTATGATATAAACACATTTATAAGGAGAAAGGAGGTTTTGAATCACAGTTAAAGTCAGGTGAACTTCAGAGGGGAAACACCTGAGCATTACTGGTTCCATGTGGACCACTAACACTGGATCTACAGTGTGGACCAGGCTGAGCTCAGAATGAGGAGGTGGACTTACCATCTGGTGGTGGCTGGGGATGTTGGCCTCCTGGAAGAAGGAGCTCAGAGCTGTCTGCAGGCAGAGAGGAGGAGAGTCAACGTTTTCATCCTTTAACCTGGATTCATCTTAGTTAAAAACAGAATGCACAGGTAGGAAAAGCAAGAACTACGTCTCATCTTCATCATCACCACACGGTCATTTGGCCTACAAGCCCTTTCTCCACACTGCGAATAAAAACGGCACTTCTAATCATATTCTTATTATTCAGAGTTATAGACCACCTCATGATGCAGCAGAAACTGGAAGGTAGAATTTATCACTGAAAAGAACAATTTAATGATTTAATACTAATTTTATAAAACAGTTATTCACTAAAATATTTATTTTCCTACAGCACGACGGAAATGTTTTAAGACCGCAAACCGAATATAATCAAGAACTTCAATGAAAAATATTCCATTCCATCCCAACATTGATGTATTAAACATTAATTATTAAATATTCCATATATATATACACACACAGACGTGTGTGTGTATTAATACTAAAAAACACATTTCTAAATACTTTTTTAAAATTTTGTGGCTGATTTAAACCCCTTCACGCCTGACTCTGTTTACAATTAAAAAAAATAAAAAAATAAATAAATAAAGCTAAACGGGAAAAAATAAGAAAAAGATGGGAACAAAGTGCAACGTAATATTAAAAAATAAATATTAATAATACATCATATAAATAATATACACAATATGAAAGTCAATAAAAATAATAAAATAATTAAAATAAAATAAATATATATTAAATAAAAAAGTGGTGACAGCAGGTGAAAAATAGATTTCGGTGAAATAAGTTGTTACAAAACAAATTTATCTAAAGCTGCTGATAAGCAGTGATGTGTTCAGGAACATCAGGCAACAACAGTAACAATCAATCTTTCTGATAAAAACTGAGAAACAAAAATGAAGGAAGCAGCTTCTCTGTCCATAAACATGTTTGAGCTCTGAGGAGGTAAAACATTCGGAGACGTGGTAGTCGGACATTTTCTCACATTCTGAGAGAAATCCAGGCCTTCTACAATGTAAACAGCAGCTTTCATGGCTGAACAAACAGGGAAATGAGTCGGCTTCTTGTATTGTTGCTCTTTGTTGTGAACACAGCCAAGGTCAGGGGAATAAAAACACCCTGATGACCTGAGGCTGATAAACAGAGCAGCAGCTTTCTCCTCCCAGCACCAGAGAACATTCCAGAGACGCTGACAGCACCATTACTCACCTTGAAGTTAGGAAACGCGGGCGGGGAAGTTATTCAGTTTTTGTGATCACAACATAATAAAAACCACATGCTCTTTATCAGGTTAGAAGACTCGGTACATCCGAGATAAACATGTCTGGAAGCTCCGCTAGCAGCAGGAAATAGAAGCAGGGGTTCTCTGGGAAACGTGGCTGTGGGGGAATCTTGGTCCATTTGTCCAGCTTTGCCAACCTAATCTGTGCTGCCATGTTCTACTGCAGCCCTACTAAACCAGCCTAACTGGTTCAGTCTTTTTCTAACTATGATCTTTAACATGTAACATGTTACCAGCGGCCTGGAGCGTCTGCGATGGCGTCCAGTTCTGGGAAGATTAGCAGCTTCCACTGGTGAATAATCTCCAGATAGTTTCTAACTTTTCCCACATGGATAAACAATTGTTGTTGGGACATTATAATAAATATCTATTTTACTCTCTTTCCATCCTTGTACCTCCACATGTTATACACCACTGAAAAGCTCAGATTCTTGAGATGGGATGATGTATACCATTCTAGGCTATAATCACAACGGTAGATTCAGTAAATACTTATTTCTGACCAGCTGCCAACGCAATTCATCTTTCTGTATTTGACGAACAGCTGGATTAACTCATGTTGTGCAGTAACGATGACCTCTACCAGACATTCAGAATACACGTCTTTATTCACGTCAATCAGAACAACAAACAGCACAACCTGATTAAATTTTGATCCGAATGAGTGTAATCAGATCAGAATCTTGCAATTGTAATGTCCACGTGAATTATTGTTATTACGGTCAGGATTGTAATCTAATTACTGGTTTCCATGGAATTTATTTTATTCAGCTGTACATCAATGTGGCGACGTCCCGCATTTACAGGTACGATTCGTATCGCTGTTTGTTTGACTCAATAAAGTTTATTTAAAGAAAAAACCACAGCAAAAAAAAAAAAAAAAAAAAAAAGGAGACAAACATTTTTAAAATGTGAAATTATTAGGAAGGAGAAACTAAAATCAGTAAGATGCAATAAAAACACACAGCTGTGTTTGTTTATCAGAAATCACTGTTTCCTCTTTTCTGGAAAGTCAAGACATTTCTACATGTCAGAATGATTTATTCTGTTTAAACACGTGATGCATGTAAGCGCGCCATGATCAGAAGATCTTTTTCAGGATCCGTGTCGACAGTTCAGGTCTGATGGGAAATGTAACCCGACAGAAATGTTGCTGATGTAAACACGTAAACATGGCGACATGTTCTGTCTCCACTTATTTGTGGGGTACCTCAAGGTTCCATCTTGGGCCCAGTTCTCTTTTCATTATATACTTTTATATTAATAAAAACATCTCTTTCATTTTTTGTAGAAAATTTATAAATATCTTCATTAAAACCAACACCTATGCTTCCATGAGCTTACAGGTGTAGTCCTGGGTGGAGCTTCATTTCTGTATTTTGAATGAGAACAGAAAATTATTTTATTTTTAATCCGTTCAAACATGTGATGCATGTAAACTAATGATCAGAAGAACTTTTTCAGGGTCCATGTTCAGGTCTGATGGGAAATGGAACCTTTTTATGTAAACGTGGTTACTGATGATGATTAGTTAATCAGGGTATTGATCAGCAGCAGGTGGCTGCTACTGATCCTGTAGAAAGAGGAAGGTGGACTTAATTTTTGACAGATTTCTGACTTTAGTTCCTGATAAATAAATAATAGAGTATAAAAGTTTTGTTTATGTAAGGTTGGACTGACCTTGTTTTAAGATCTGATAAAGACCAGAAGATTGTGCTTAGTTCACTGTCTGTAAGGAACGCTGGACGGTGGAGTGTCTGTGATGTCTGTGAAGTGTTTGTTGATTCAAACATGGAGGATGAACCAGTCTTCAGTGTTGTTTCTGTTTCTCTTCCTTCCTCCCAACACTTGAATGAAAAAATGAATGAATGCAGCCTTCCTCCCCCTCCTTACACTGCCAGCCTCCCCCTCCCCCACCCTCGGGTTGTTTGACAACAGCAGCAGCGGCGCAGGAATGTCGGCCGTCCAACGTGACACACACAGGCGTGAAAGGCAGCGCTGCTGTTGTGCAATGAGGCCACACAGCTCTTTGTTTCCTCTCAGTTTATTTGTCAGGTTGGGCTTGGTGTCACTCACTGATGTGTTCGGCCCTTGTTTCCCACTGCTGAGTGGACGGAGCCACAACGCAGCAGACCCACCCAGCAAAGCAACAGACCTTCATCCACCTTAAAAACACAATGTACCCTTAAAAAACAAAGTTCCACATGCAGCCAAGAAACAAGATGAAAGGAAAAACACCAATCATCAACTATCTGAAGCAGAAATGTCAAACATTTTCCAGCTGAAGGTGTTAAAACCGCCTGTGTCTGGACTTCAGAGCTGGAGGGAACGTCTCCTGCTTCAGGAGGAATTCAAGCATTTCATTCATGATGAAATGATGGTGAGAAACATGGATGAAGGGAGCTACTGTAGAGGTGGAACAATAATAATCCTTTCATTTGACTGTATTTTAGTTTTCCAAGGAGTGGCTTTGTGTGGAAGGTCTTTGTGTCTCTATATGTACAAAAAAACATGTCCTTGTCCTCTCTCTCTATATATACATATATAATATTAAACATTATAATTACATTCTTATAATTAAACTATAATATAGTTTCATGCGTAATCGTTTTAATCAAATGAACATATATTACTCTAGGAATAAATTCTAAATTCTTATGTCATACATTTTTAATTTGTGTATTCATATATATATTTACTTCAGAAGAATGGGAAGTCTAAACTTTAGATGGTTGAACTGTTTATTTTTATTGATGTTAAGTGGTTAAATTTAATTTTGTGAAGTTGTATGAAAATGTGTTTTAAACGTGTAGACATGAAAAGTTCAGAACAGAGTTAACGCTGCTCGTCGGTGTGGCTGTATCAGCTGGTTGTCTTTAATGAGCTAACACACCTTCATCGCCACTCTTCTTCACACTGACGGTCCAGAGTTACTCTGTGTGTACGTCCTTAACATGCTGCTGTGTTGTTGTCATTCTGGTTGGCTTCTGGGCTTCAGGAGGACGACAATCAGCCGCTGCCACCATCCTGACTGAACAATCAGCTGTTCACTATGTCCTCACACTAGCAGAGAACTTCCTGTTCTCTCTGATCGTACAAGTCACAAACTGTTTCCTGTTTGAGGCCTTTAGATTTTAATCCCAAAAATGTCATTATTAATCTGCCTCTGAACACCTGTGATGTTATCCAGGTGTCTTTATGGTTAGAGACTTTCTTCAGAGATAGAACAAACCTCTCAGATTCCAAACACAAACAATCCTTCCTAATCTCTCCTTGGAAAACACACTGACCCGTCACAGTATCAATAACACATCCAAATCAGAGGAACTCCCTGACCCACGCGTTAAGACAAGGAGCCAATCAGGTTCTCCAAACATAAACGATCAGCTGAGCGGATCCAGGGAGTTGTGGTCTGACGGAACCATCTGGAAGCTCAGGCTTAATGTCAAAGATCCTTCAGGCGTGTCGCCTGTTGAACGAGGAGAGTTGGTCCTGGAACAGCTGTGTTTATGTCAACTACCCAACAACAGAGGGTTGATTAAAACTCTGGATCTACCAACCATTTGGATGAAAAAGGGATTTGTTTACTAGAGAAAAAGGTTCAGTATTTGATTATTTCCTCGTGCAGATAGTGAGAAGAGTCTTTGAAGGTTATGGAAGATCCCTCAGAACATCAAGTGAGTTATTTGTTTCTGTAATTTATTTATATAAACAACAACATATTGGGATAAATGTTTTTATAAGTTGGTGTGTATCTATTAGATGGGGGGGGGGGGGTTGATCTGATGACTGCTGCCCCAGGCACATGCCCTGAGTAAAGTTTGTTTACACACTTAGAAAGCTGTCTGAAACTTGATTCCGCCCACTGGTTCGGGCTCTCATGACTTTAAAGCGCAGTAAAGGCTTGAATCGGAGAACAGCTGGAAGGATAATGCATCTTAATCAGTCTATATTTAACCGAACAAGACAGGGATGAATGTCAGAGCGCTTAGCTGAGAGCTCGGAGACTGTGACCTCTTTATGTGCTGTCGTAAAAAGCTCAGAAACAAGCTCCAACTCTCATTCTTAGACATTTTTATGGTTGTTTCTCGATCATCTCAGCAGGTATGGTTAGTTGTATCGCTGTGACAGCAAAAACAAGCCCAACCAGTAGACCAGTAAGTAGTGCACGATGCGGGTGTGATAAGAAAAAACATGTTATCAGATGTAGATTGACGTTGAAATAAATCTACCTGGTGTCAACAAAAGCAGCCAAACGGTCACATTCCGTCCTTTCTTTAGCAAAGCCTGAGTTATCCTTCTAACGAATTAGCTCGACAATGACACGATGCATCCCTGATGAGAATGTAAACAAAAGCTGCCATTGAGCGGAGCACCACGTCCTCAGTGTGACTAGCTGCGCTAACGTTAGCCACAGGAGCGCGTGGTCGCAGGGCCGAAAACACTCCAATTAATCATCCCCATTAACTCGTTTAAATCAGTCAACAATTCATATTCAGCTGAAATTTCGCTCAGAAAAGAGAACGTGAAGGGTGAATAAATCCATCAGCCTTCCCACTCACCTCAAACTGCCAGTGGGCCGCTTGTAGGAGCTGCTTCGCCTGATCGGCGGCGCAGCCAGCCGTCAAAACAAACTGGTTAATCATCACTTGATGCCTGAGTTCGTCCATATTCACCGACATGGCTGCCCCCCACGCGACGCGAAGTTGCGTTAAAGCAGGAAAGAAAAATTAAATAATACTAAAGCGATGACTCGACTCGACCGCAGCGAACCTTCGGTGATTGCTGCCTCCCTGTCCGTCTCCTGCCGCAGCCTTCAGCAGCAACAACAATATTTTCATGTCATCACCAACAACAAAGAGGAGCGCGCATCTGATTGGACAGAGACGGAGCCTGGCCGTAGTAAAGAAGCGCTGATTGGCTGGAGTTTAAAATCACAGTGCGTTTGTTATATAAATTTGGAGCAATGCTGATGGGTGGAGTCAAAGAGAACTATGGGAAAAATGACCACCCACCCTCTCGGGTTGTCCGGATGTATAAACACAAGTTTGTTTGTTCATGCCCGTAAAGCTGACGCAATGTGTTTGATTTGAGTATTAGTATGAATTCATACAGCTGATTGGCTGTTTCCTGTAGCAGGTAAACATTGCACATAATTACTACTTTTGAAACAATTTATCATGTCAGTAAGTTTATAATTAGATATAAATACCTACATTTAATTCGTGCATTTTTGGGAATTTCAGTTTAGGAAAATGATGATGAAATGATATATATAAAAAATAAAAATATTTATACATTCAGCATTCACGTTTTTTTCTGTATTTACAGTGTAACGATAAAGGCTTTATGTGTGATGCCCATATTGCCTTTATATGCATCTCTGGTTAGAATTTTTTTTTAACTGTTCTGTCTGGGAGAAACTAACTAAATAATGAAAATTTAGTTTAAGAGGGAAAATTCTTGAATAAATAAGAAATAAATTAATAAGTTGGGGAAATAGATACATTTATGAAATTTGTTATTGTTATTTTTATATATATACTTTGAAAGTACTTGGATCATTGTGTCCCATTTCCATATTATGCAGTGCTGCTGCATAATCTTTGTTTTGTGTCTGGTTGGCTCTGGTAAGTCCAACATAGAAACATCCAGGTGGAAAATCCAGTCTACAAACAACATATGACTTGTTGCAGTTTGTTAAATGTGTCATCCAATTTGTTCTTATTTACATCCTGAAAAAAACTGGCTTTCACCACATTTTCACAATGATTCATCACCTGAAGAATCTTCCAACCCGATGTGATGATCCTCCTTGCTTCTGATGTTCTTTCACTGGACTGCCTTGGCTGATGTTTTGTTTTTATTTTATTTATTCATTTTTATCTGAATTTTTTTCCTAGATAAAGACATAGATGTAGTCGTTTAGGCTACTTTTCTTTTTTATGTCCTTATTCAGTGAAACACTTAATGTCTGTTGCTTATTGCTCAAATCCTCTTCAATGTCAGACACGATCTTAGTTGGCCACCTAAAAAATACAGACGTTTATTTAGTCATCATCAAGCTGAATAATAAAACTGATCAGCTGAAGTGATTAAATTAGGGTGTATTTGCAGAGTAAAACACAAATTTAATGGGTAAAAGAGGACTGTTGTCCTGGTTAGTGTAATTAATACGTTAATGGTAAATATGAGATTTATAGATGTGTGAAATGCTAAAAGAAATTTGAACTTCTCTCTTGGTTCTTCTTTACTCTCAGTGATGGTTTTAAGATGGTAGAAGAAGCAAATGTTTCTGTATTAAGGTGCATCTCATTTCAACGCTGGCAGTTTTTTAAGCTGGTGAAACTTAAGCATTTTATCTCCTCAGTGGACGTAAGACTGACAGCCACTATTCTCCTGATGGAACAAGACTAATCTTCTTATCATGAGAGAGCAGCCGTTGGCTGCAGGAAGTCCAGCTCACGTTCTGCCGGCTGGTTGAATTATTTAGTTGATCTGCAGGTGAAGGCACACGAGACGCTACTCTGTCCAGGTACCTTGAGGATCTGTGCAGAAACATTCATACTATTATTTGTTATAACAGCACTAATGATGATCTGGAAGATTCTCCAACCAGCAGATTAACTTATGATGGGTGGGGGTGCCAGCATTGGGAATAAAAGCAGCATTCTCCAAAAGTTTTGTTTTTTCCACAAGGTTGGGTGATAGTTACAACTTTGAGCCAAACTCCATCAGAGAATCATCATTACATTCAATAAAAATTTATCCAGTCACAAAATTTAAATATAGCAACATGCATAAATTTTTGTTTAAAATTTCACCAAATCTTGATTATAACCAGAAAGTCTTTGGTTTGTTTGTGGCTGGTATATGTTTAGTAGTTTAACCGTTAAAACTACAAAACATTTTTATCTAGTTTTTTCCCACTTGTGTTATTTATTTGTTTGTTTCTCCTAAAAGCTCAACCCTTTCAATCCCAATCCACATCCAAACATGATGTTTCCAGGACAGCCTAAGTTGTCAGATTAGTTTTGGCCCACCTGCTTCATTTATTGTTAAACAGTCTGTAAAACCTGAAGCTTTTAACCCCTGTCAGCATGCAGACATGATGTTCTCAGCCTCAGTTGTCAGATTATGAGGCTAAAATGTTATAAGATGAAAGTAGCAATAGATATATCAGCATAAAGGTCAACCAGAACAAGAAAACTGAATTTATTACTAACAGAACTTTGAAGAAATAACACACAGATCAACAGTGACCAAGCCTTTTCTCATCTACACATCATTCTCTCAAGTCTTTATTTTCAGGAGAAAAAATAGAACAAACTATTTCCATGTTTCCACTTTTT